>VYZM01019365.1:318127-329309 GCA_013398915.1 Dromas ardeola
AAAACCTGCCTGGATGCGTTCCTGTGCAACCTGCTCTAAGGTGACCCTGCTCTGGCAGGGGGGTTGGACTAGATGATCTCCAGAGGTCCTTTCCAACCCTATGATTCTATGATTCTATGATTCTAAGTTTAAAAAGCAAAACAGTAAGAAAAATAAATACATGTAATTGTTCTGTTCTTCAAAGCTGTTCTCAGTCTGATATCATCTACTTGGCTTTGGAAGACCTTTGACACAGAGCCGCACAACATCCTTGTTGCTGAATTGGAGAGATATGGATTTGATGGATGGGCTATTCGAAGGATTAGGAATTAGCTGGATGGCCACATCCAAAGAGTTGCAGTCAATAGCTCAGTGTCCAAATGGAGATCAGTAACAAGTGGTGTTTGTCAAAGNTGGAGATCAGTAACAAGTGGTGCTTGTCAAAGGTCCATACTGGGACCAGTACTGTTCAATATCTTTATTAATGACATAGCCAGTAGGTTTAAGTGCATCCTCAGCAAGTTTGCAGGTGACACCAAGCTGAGTGGTGCAGTTGATATGCTTGAGGGAATGGACATCATTCAGAGAGACCTTGACAGGCTTCAGGAGTGGGACCATGAAGTTCAACAAGGCCAAGTGCAAGGTCCTGC
Source organism: Dromas ardeola (assembly GCA_013398915.1). NCBI lineage: Eukaryota > Metazoa > Chordata > Aves > Charadriiformes > Dromadidae > Dromas > Dromas ardeola. The sequence goes on from VYZM01019365.1 coordinate 318,757, forward strand.
ACCTGGGTCGGGGCAATCCCGAGTATAAATACAGACTGAGGGATGAAGGGATTCAGAGCAGCTCTGCGGAGAAGGACTTGAGAATACTGATGGATGAAAAATTGGACATGAGCCAGCAAAGCGCACTGACAGCCCAGAAAGCCACGCATATCCTGGGCTGCATCAAAAGAAGCATGGCCAGCAGGTTGAGGGAGGTAATTCTCCCTCTCTTTGCTCTTATGAAACCCCACCTGGAGTACTGCATCCGGCTCTGGGGTCCCCAGTACAAGAAAGACATGGACCTGTTGGTGTGGGTCCAGACAATGGCCACAAAGATGATCCGAGGGCTGAAGCGCCTATGCTATGAAGACAGGCTGAGAGAGCTGGGGTTGTTCAGCCTGGAGAAGAGAAGGCTCCTTATAGCAGCCTTCCAGTACCTAAAGGGTGCCTAGAGGAAAGATGGGGAGGGACTCTGTCAGGTAGTAGCTATAGGACGAGGGGGTAACAGTTTTAAACTGAAAGAGCAGAGATTTATATTCGATATTAGGAAGAAATTTTTTTAAATGAGGGTGGTGAGAGACTGGACCAGGTTGTCCTGAGAAGGCTGTGGATGCCGCCTCATTAGAGGTGTTCACGGTTGGGTTGGACAGGGCTCTGAGCAACCTGATCTAGTGAAATGTGTCTCTGCCCATGGCAGGAGGGTTGGACTGGATGATCTTTAAAGTCCCATTCAACCCAATCCATTCTATCATGCTATGGTTCTGTGATTTTCTAGAGAACCTTTAAACAGGTACAAGGGGGATGCAGATACATAAATTCATGTTTAAGATTACAGGATGCTAAATCTTCTCCAAATTACAGATCAGTCCATCTCAACAAAATCCCAGACCTGAAGAGATCTGCACTTGTAATATGCTATTTGAAAGGGATAGATTCGGCAGCAAGAAGTATGAATTAGCAAAGGAATGAAGTAAAGAAATGGGATAAAAGAAAAGCAGAATAGCGTTAATGGGCTCCGGTTTGCACTTCGAGGAGCAAAAGTACCCAGGGAGTTGTATGGCAGACTGTTCTCCAGCACCCTCTCCTGGCTGGCTCAAGAGTGGCATTACATCCTTGAAAAGTGTCAGCTCTTTTGGTGGAGGTGAAGATGACAAATTACACCTACGTTTTGAATGGGAAGTCAAGGTGGGAATTAAATGGATAAGAGAAACAAAATTATTTTCCTGTTTCCCGGCAACCCTGAGCCTACCTACAGAATCGGGGAGGGGTTAAATTTGCCTCAAATTATTATTCATGGCCAGTTGATAAGGCTATGTGGGAAATGAAATCATACAATTGCATTTTCACATGCTCGGAAGCAGACCCAGGATAGCCACCTGCGGTATGTTGCGAAGCCACAGTGCTGGCGCTGCAGAGGAGAAGGCCATTCGGTGGGTACAGACAAGGCCAACTCCCTGTGCCGTCCCCGGCAGTGGAGCCATAGCTTCCGTCACTAGCCACAGTGTGTCCCAGGGGACACAGCACGGCGCTTTTAGCTGTAATTCTGGAAGGAGGGGAGCAGTAAATCAAAACCCTTTTACTGCCAACGTCGGTCTCATGCCAAGCATGAATAATTTCTACAAAGTACGCACAATGGAGAGAGAACGAACCACTGACTTCAGTTGCACATATACTCCAAAAATGAAATAATTGCACTAGTCTTTCATTTCACTCGGTGCATATGAATGCTAAGATGTTGTGAAATGAAAAGCAAGGCTTTTAAGATAAAGCTGTTTTAAGAAAATGTTGAAAAATTCTGTATTGTAAAAATATATCAGAGAAATGAAAGTAAAATTTTTTCATGACTTGAGGGCATTTTGTTAGGTTGTTTATACTTAGAGATGTATATAATACATAAGATTACATGAGTCTTATATTATATATATGTAAATAAATACATATATAAAAGATTATATCTAAAAGAAAGAAAACATACATTTAAATGAATATGAAGAAGTGAGTAATTTTCAAGGCTTCTGTCAGCCATTTTCTGATAACAGCAAGAATAAGGCAAATGTAAAGCATTAGTTTATCAGAAATTTGCTGTCTTTGGTCAGAGGGTATTTGACATCCTTAGAATATTGGTCTGAAGAATAACACACAAAAAAATGAAAATATTTTGGTTAGTGAAATGACACCTTAGTGATTTCAGCCAGGTCTTGCAGGTCACGCCTTTCCCAGCTGAACCCGTATGATGATGCTTAGATTTGTCACATAGCCCAGTGACTTCAATTAGGCTATGGCCATGGGAATGACTGCATCAGGAAGAGCCACATTCCAATGCCACAGAGATATTTCTGGAAAAGTACTCTTGGTGCTTGGAAAAGGAAAATGCCCAGAGACAGCTTAGCCCTGCTCAGCTTCAGGAAGAGCGTAATGGCAACCAGGGTGCTGAGCTGCATGCCACCATCCAAGTGGAGAGGTCCCTCAGTGATCTTTGAAGTGGGTGGGGTTTCCTGTGGTTGTACCTCTAGCTTCTCCACTAGCTTCTTATAGCTCCCACTACCAAAGTCTCCAAATTGTCTAACACTGAAAATTAATTTAGTTGACTCTTTTGTAAATATAACTCCTTTAGTTCTTTTCACGGCCCCTAATATATAGAATTTACATCAGACTTTAGGTGCTATTGGAGAAGAGGAGCAGATCAGATGGCCTAAAAATTACACTTCTGAGAAACAGTTATTTTAAATGAGCAGTGTGTAAATTGTAATTGCAGTTTTATCATTTTATTTGGCAGTATTATAGTCATTTTGTCTTGAAACAGATGTATTAACTTTGGTCACAATTGCTGAACAGATAATGCTGAAACTGAAGTAAAAATACCTGTATCCCTGTATTCTTCAGTGGTTTGTGTAACTTGACAGATTTTAATATCAATAGGAAGTCCTTTAAGCACATATATTATGTGCACACCCATATGTTATTGTGGTTTAACCCCAGCTGGCAACTAAGACCACACAGCCACTCTGTCACCTCCCCCTTCCACCCAGAAGGGTGGGGAGAAGAGAGTGAAAAGGAGGGGAAAGGAAAAAAACCGCTTGTGGGTTGAGATAAAGACAATTTAATAGAACAATATCAGAAAAGGAAAAATAACAACAACAATAATAGTAATAATGGTAAAAGAATATATGAAACACAAGTGACTCACCACCTGGTAAGTTGGTGAATCATCCCCCGGCTAACCCCGCTTATATACCAGACATGAGGTCTATGGTACACAATATTCCATCGTTCTGTTTAGGGTCCTTCTCGACTTCTATGGGAAGCTGAAAAAAGTCCTTGAAAAATATAAACAACACCCGGCAACAACTAAAACTATACGCATTATTGACATTCCTTTCATACCAAATCAAACACAGCAACTGCCAGAACACTAGAAAGAAAATGAACTCTGCCCCAGCTGAAACCAGGACGTATTTATATGTAAATCTCTCTCTCTATGCATCTACAAATACAAAGATAATTCAATCTGGTGTAATAAAATTAACTTTTTTCAGAATTGTTAAATCAGTCCTCCACTCAAAGTAATTATAGTCACACACCAATGTCTCCAGACACATTAATTTGACATCAAATGACACCCCTTGTGCTGTATGAACAATGGGAAATAAGAGATTTTTCCTAATGCACATCTTTTTCAACTGTTAGAGAAGCTGTTACTATGTGAATAGGAATAAAAACTCCTTGAAACTCATTTATGAATTTTCGTTCAGTTTGCCACCCATTTGTAGGTTTTTAGAGAGATCACGTTTTTTGTAATTGTGCAGCGGAATTAAAGATTCACTTACTCAGGTGTTAGGGGAGAAATGCAACTGTCCAATGAGTTAATTACTGAGCGGTCTCAAGCGACCAAGGTGGTAGCAACAACTGCTTCATAAGAAGCGTGGCATAGGCTCTTAAACTGAAGAGCTCAGAGAACAGGGACAACCTCACTCTGACCAGAGCTGCCCAACGTACCTGCCTTCATGGGCTTCACTGGAGATCCTGACCTATCTGATCCTGAGCTGATGGTTCTTGGTGGGCAAAAGCACTGTTTTAATAAACTCTGAAATTTCCTATTGTGCTAGATTCCTGGATTGTGCTAGAAATTCATGCTGATCAAAATAAATTTAAGAATTAAATCTTCATGAAGAACAAAGTACAGTTAGTGGCAATTAACTTGATAATAGCGCTGGAAAAAATCCTGCAGTAGTTAACATTCCTTTGCCAAAGCCTTCAGTATTGAGATAGAGGGTAATTGCTTTCATCCCATCCGACACTTAAACAAAAATTGTAGTGATACCATTGAATTAATATAAAGCATTAGATATCAGGTTCTATTTTAAGTTTTGTTTTTTTTCAATAATAATCAGATCTGTTACACCTTGCTTCAAAATCCCACGTCTGCATTCAAACCAATTGCACTAGTGCCTTTCAGAAATACTGCAGAAATGTAGGTCAGGAAAAAATGCAGTGCTACGCTCAGCTTTACAGAATTTAATGGTATTATAGCAGTTTGCAGGCTATCGATTTTGAAATCAATTCACTGAAGTAGCACTATTTGAGTGACCCAGTCACCGCAGGACCACTGTAGCTTACGCGACTTGAATTAACTATTATTATTTAGGCTCAAAGTCAATCTAATGAATAATATTGTCAATTCTATTCTTATTGAGATTTAATGATAAATGATCTTCCAAATCTTAGTATTCTACATAACTGTAGTAAAAACTCACTCAATTTTAATATCTTATCCGCATGCTAAATTCCTCTAACTTTATAGATCGTTTTAAAGGATTTAAAATTAGTTTACTGTTCAGGTGCAAGAAGGTAGCAACACAAGCCATACAACCTCTGAAATGCGTACAGAGAAATTTACTGCTTTCTGAGGAAAGCACAGTTTTTGGTGTATACGTACTAGGTGTGGTGCTCTGCTAACAATTAAATTAGGTGTCGACATCATTTGCAATTGTTAATCACAAAGTATTTATAAAAAAATCCAAGGGAGATCCTGATCCAAAATGTTTGAGATTATTTAGTTCAGGAAGAGGGAATCTGATAAAAGAAGTAGTATCTGACATGCATAAGTCTGAATGAATCCTTCTTCAGTATCTAGTGTGAGATACTGACTGGCCTTTTGACTTGTGTGTATGAATGGGGGAAGGCACAGTCGAAATATGTAAAAGGACACATGGGTATAAAAATATGATGTCTCCTGTTTCTTTGTCCATTCTTCGCATTTCAATTCTCTCACACAACTGTATTCCTTACACTGTGACAGAGAGCATCTCAGGGAATTGATTGCTTTTTTGGGAGAGATGGTAAAAAATCTAATTCCTCAGATCCTTAACTACTCGGTCTCTCTTCCAGATTTTCTGAAATTTTCAGCAAGAAAGCTTCCATGGATGCGTCACTCCTCTTGACTAGCATATGCACAACTTTCTGAGGTTTCATGGTGTGCAGCTAATCCATGTCTAGGACTGGTTTGCAACCCACAGTCAAGATCACTGGCTCTGAGGACAGACTTAGTGAAGCACGTCCTCACTAGGATGTGGTAGTACCTCCTTTACCTCAGCTGAGGGGTTCTCCCACAGCCAAGGAAAGGACAACACCTGAGGGCTCTGGTAATTCTCAGATGGAGCTCTTCCAAGCCCATTGGTCATAACTATTCAACCAGTTGCAAAATATTAATTAGAGCTGGAAAAAACGTGCCTGGCTAAACAAACAGAGATTAATTTCCAAAATTATTTTCCAAACTATCTATTTTCTTGAAGAAGATGAAAATCTAAGGCTCAAATTCTTTCCCTGAACACAGAACTGAATAAATCTGTCACATTATCTAGAGGCACAATTTTTAACAGAGGCACTTAGGACCTGCTGATGGGTAGTTAGTCCAGCCTGAGTCAATTTTTCTCTTTTATGCTAATTTTTTATTGATGCAATTTTGCTGCATTCATTGAGAATACTCAAAATCTTCATAGACGCAAATGAAAGGAAAATAATTTATTTTGCCATTTTCTGAATCCATGGCATACACAAATGACACAACATGATATTTATTAATTTCTCAGCTTTATATGTATTTAGCGCGCCTTAGAGAAAACCAATTATAATTAAATCTTTCATAAAAGCAATATCTTTAGTATGATAATTCCATGAGAAATAGCTAGCTCTGAAGCAAATAACCAACATTTATAATCTCAAAGGCCATTATCATCAGGTGAATTATCTCTTTAAACACCTTTGGTCCAAGAGGATGTATTATGTTGCCAGGGATCTTCCTTGGCATTATGCATAGCAATTTAATTAAGTTCATAGTAAATTTCTCCTCTGTTCCCTTACAGTTGATGCGGCAAATACAATTCATTTATTTTTTGCAGTATAAAAACTTTAATAAAGTCATTGAAAATACATCTCACAGTATGAGACGCTTCACAGCTGTTTTGCATCACTTATCATTTTTTACTGTTACAGGTTGATGTCTTTGCTTGTGGACAGCTCAAAACCTAGTGAATTTCTGAAAAACTCCACTGATCTCAAAATCAATGCTATATTTACTTGTAAAAGCACAAAAGACTGACTCCAGTGAAGTCATGATGGCTCTGTTCTAGGCACATTTTCTAAAGCTGCACCAGGTGCAATGGAAAATTATAATTTCACAGCCTGACATCTTGTTCATTCCCATAGTCAGCACAGGCTGAGAAACAGGGAATAGAATCTTCTTCCTGTCAAAACTGGGTGTGCTGCTGGTAGCTGTACAAAATCACTGTCACATTTCTTCTTCACAGGTGATGAAGCAAATTATCCATACACTAAAATTGGTCCTTAAACGATCCTAATAAAAGAAAGGACTCAAGCACAAAGTTTCTATAATGTAGCAAGCTATGTTGTGTTAATTGAGCTATGGTGATGAACTACATGCTTATTTTTATGATAGATGCAAAGTCACTTGAGTTAATTTAGCCATTTTTCAATGCAGGCTAAAATGACTTGAATTACATCACTCTTGTGCCAGGCTAGTTCAGCCTCTAATTCAGCTGATAAACTTAATCACTTGTTTCAGTCCATAGGTGGCAGCTGCCTTTTTGTATGGAGTATTTTGCCTGTATTTCCCTTGAATAAATAAAGATACTTCAGAAGCTCTGTATTAAATTTGACCTTTCTGAAGAGGGAGGATAATTTATGCTTATGCACAGATACAGTATTTACTTAATGTCTGTAGAGATTTAAAATTTAATCATGATCTTCAGTGTATAAAAATGGTACAAAATTCTGAGCTTTATAAAATTTGCTAAAACACGACCAGTGCTTCAATGTATCCCAGCTTAGACAGCTGATCATGAATCTTCCCATGCATAAAATGGGTCTAAGGTGAACCACCACATCAGTAAGCTACTGTACATCAGTGGCTTTGCAGCAACTGCTTTGGAATTGTTTGCTTCTCTCAAATGAATGAGGAGTTCCCTTTCAATCTGTAAAGGGTAAACTGTCTTAAATTACTTCACAATTTTTAGGGGATAAGAGGGCACATGGACAATTACTGTGGAAAAAATGATGTGCACTAACTTATTCTGTGCACTCAAAGTCCAAATGTGAAGAGCTGAGCAGTATCATAGCCTTCCCTGAGGAGTACTGACTGGGAAAGGGAAAACTATTGTGAATTATTAGGGGAACTTAAAGCAAATAAGCATTGCAGATGAGATGGAGCACCTTTTCCTTCTTAATCCCTAATTATGTTAAAACCATTTTTTTCTTAACTGATTCTGAGAAACACAAGTTTCATCAACTAAGGATGCAATAAACTCATTTCATATAATCTCAATGTGGGTAAGAGAATATCTTTTCTTAGGTCTTTTGAACAGCAAAGATATTATGTGTGGTTTTGCAACAAAACTGAAAACAATAAAGAATTGACAGAATATTTGAGACATAGATTTCACAGATGCTAGATACATTAAGGTATCCATTCTTTATAGCATACAGAACCAAAAAGGTGTTCCTACAGAAACTCCATATGAACTCTTTATATGAGCCAGATAATTCCAGTAAATATCAAATGAGACTGTGCATATCTATATGAGTAAAAGCTGATGTTCTAGGTCATGTTCTTCCTTTATTTATGCTGACTTCAGCAGGGATAACTGTGGAGTGAAGAAGAATTTGAGTGTGGCTCACTGAAGCACGTGGCCGTGAGCATCCTTGGCATGGGGCACTTAAAATATAAATGAGAATTTCAGCTTTCATTTTCCTATGAAGATAGCACAGAAAAGGAAACCCAGCTATTTCTGAGTGCAAGCTTATGACAGCAAATCTAGGGCACCTGTATGTGATGTTGTTGCCTACACTTTATTCAAAATCACAGGCTCTTCCCATAAAAATTCACTGGTCTTCCTTTCCTCCCTGTAGCATATTTACTGCTTAATGTCAAGGAAGAAAGTAACAGCAATGAAGTTCAATATATACTTACAACAGATCAAGTCAGAAATAGTTGTGTATACCACATGCTGCTCTTCTAAACTGCACACTAAGAACCACGAAGACCTCAGAATCAAAAGCAAAATGATTTGCCACTGCTTGTGAGCCCACAGCTCCAAAGATGAGCATGCTGCTTTGCCAGGTAGGAAACGTTACAAGTTAAGCACACCTAATGCACCCATTTACATATTTTGACCTTGTAAGGTACTCTGACTTCAACACTTTCATGTTAAATATCGAGATTTTATAAAAGAAAGGGTAAAAATATTTTATATCAAATCAAATAATTACATAGGCTAGACTAGACTAGACTAGACTAGACTAGAATAGCTCAGTTGGAAGGGACCTACAACAATGATCTAGTCCAACGGCCTGACCACTTCAGGGCTGACTGAAAGTTACAGCAGGTTAGTAAGGGCATTGTCCAAATGCCTCTTGAACATTGACTAGCATGACCACCTCTCTAGGAAGCCTGTTCCAGTGTTTGACTACCCTCTTGGTAAGGAAATGTTTCCTTTATACACTTCAAAACTCAGCAAACTTTAAAAAGATAAATTTTTATATGTCAGACCTTTCCAATAAATTTATATCTTCCTGAAAAATTATAAGGCTAAATAATATAAGGCTAAATAATATAAGGCTAAATAATAATCCTCAAAAATATATAAGGGAACTCCAATCAGATTAATAACTACTGTTTGGCTGTCTGTTTCTGCTGGTTTGTACAGCAAATCTGGGCTGTTTTCCACTCACATTGAAATGCTGCCTACACTGATAAAGACTATTAAAATCAGAAAGTGTGAAATGCTCTCTAAAAGGCCAAATGTTAGCCAAAATAATATTTAAGGATTATTGTAACAGTCAAAGATTAAGATTTCTGTGTTACTGCCTGAGAAGAAACATGCTGATTTCTTGATTGCTGTATTATTTTGAAGCTATAAACATGAAGGATTTCCAAAATTATTCCCCTCCCACAAACATTATTTTGTTAATCTTTTTAGTGCTGATTCCTGGAACAAATCCTGTTAATTTTATTCAGGAAAGCAAGCAAAGCTTGGGCCAGCAATTGTAGTGCAATAGGAACGATAAATGTCCTTTACACTTTAAACAAGAAAAGACTTGCCTTTTGAGAAGAAGAGATGAGATAACACAGCAACAGCTGTGTTCTTCTTCGAGAACCCTGCCTTGGACACACTGGTAAAAGGTATCTTCCTTTTTGATCTGGATCCGAAGAATGAAGCTGTTTAAATGCACTCAGCATGCGGTTGTTGTGCCCCTTCCAAAGCAGAAAACAGAGACACATGCACGAAGTCCTTAGTTGCAGAACTGCACCTTTGTTCTAGGCAGAATGCTAATGGAAAACCTGCTACTTCACACTGCTTCTGTTACTTTGTTGAGCAATGATTTGATCTGACAAAGAGCTTCTAGCCAAATATCCTGTTAATAAAATAAGACCTGCCGTGCTGCATCCTTTCAGAGCAAATGTGGATGAAAAACCAGCAACAGTTAAGGGCATATAAAAGTCTTGGCCATGGTACTGCTTGTTGCCCTTCCAAGAAATTCTCCTACAAAGATATTCAAGCAACGAAAATAAAATTGGAAAGTTGAGTAATTCCATCCCTTTCATAACATGCTCATACCAATTACAGCAAGCCTGTCTCAAAGACAGCCTGAATCAGACATGTCACTACTGTTCTGGAGTACTACGCCTTCTTTGAAGGACATATATTGTTTAAAAGGAAAAAGATGCATAAACAGGAGTAAGGAGATGAACTGAAGCCAAGGAAAATATAGTGTAAAATTAAGAACACTTGATAAAATTTGAGTAATCTAATTCTATGTGGCATAAATCAGTGGAATCTGTTTTGGACAGTGCCATCTGTCCCATGGCAAGTGTCACAGCTGGGACTGTGAAAAAATCCGTCTTTTTAATGAAGATACTCCCATGCTTTGAATACTGTAAGTTGAAAGCAAGCTGGTTACCTGGACATTCAAATCCATAAATTTTGACCTTTTTTTCACTCTTCAGTAAATATTTACAAACTCCTAGTAAGGAAGCAAAAAAAAAAAAAAAAGGGGGG
>VYZM01019365.1:329336-369518 GCA_013398915.1 Dromas ardeola
AAAAGGGGGGGGGGGTGAAAAGTAACAGCTAATCAAATTGTAGGCTACTAATGGAGGTAATTAGACACTGCTAAAGGCCCCCCAGGGATTTCCTAGGCCTACAACCCAGGTAGCCATTCTTTGGTATCTCTTTGGGATTTTCATCCTGTTTTCTTTGTCTCAGAAGTGCTTTTCTGCACTGCTCATAAGTGTGAGCACTTTGTTACCTTTGTTTATGTGCTCCTCCTTCATGTCCTTCCTTTTTGGCCACTTGCCAATGAGAAAACAGCTTCCTATGTTCCATTTATCTTCCTAATGGGCCTCCTTCTCAACACCTTATGAAGGACTCACTATCTCCCTGTGGGAGTAGCTGTTGTCATGCTCCCTTGACTCAGATGTTTGATCTTGTCTTTCTCTGTTCTTTTTGAACTACTTTATGAATTCCAGAGGGAAGAGAATATCACCCCAAATCCAGTTTTTTTCTTAAGTTCAGACTAGGTGTTCTCCTGTTTTCAAGAAAGAATGTGGAATCTCTTAAAGTGCACTGTTTGCTAACTGCTAACTAACATTTGGTCACAAGAACACAGTCATAAATTAAATGTGTTATTTGTTTTAAACCTACAGCAGATTCTGAAACAATCATTGTGAAAAATCATGATAGAAGAGTGACTCCCCTCCTGTTGGAGAAAGCTGGTTTGTTCTAGTGACATCGGTATCAAAATGTGTCTGTTTTGGAAAGGGATTAGCACGGTTTTAATCTCTTTAAATATTCATAGAATCATAGAATGGTTTGGTTTGGAAGGGACCTTGAAAGATCACCTAGTCCCTGCCATGGGAGATGACATCATATAAAGATGTTTGTATGAGAATTAATATTCTCCCAGAGTAATTAGTTAGGATTCTTTTTTTTTTTTCTTTCATCAGTGCAGGTAAGACTGTCTTACGTTGTTTCTATCTGTCTGCGTTCACGGGGTTAGCACAATTTCTAGCTCTTGTGGTGCCAAAAACGGTGACCTCCCGCCGCGGTGCTTGGGGGGAAGCGCGGCGGTGGCGGTGCCGCTCCAGCACCGCGGACAGCGCCCGGCGGCGGAGCTGATCCGCGCCCCGGGGCGTAGCGGACCCCCGGGCGGTTCCCGCGCCCTCCCCCGCTGCCTGCACCCCTTCTGCCGGGCCAGGCCTCTTCTGGAGGCCTGGCAGCTCACCCTGCAGTCGGGCAATGCGAGGCCAACGGCCTTCATTAGATCCATTTTTTTCTGTGAAGCGCGCATGATGTATGCACGCGCACGGCCATTAGTCTTAATGGGATGCAAACCAGACTCTGGTCTTACGGGAATGGTGCTTATGGAAGGAGCATGACTGATGATAATGGGAAATGGACTCGCCCTTAGACATACACAATGGAAGAGCTGAGAGTGATTTGCACCTCTCTGAATGTAACGTCGAGAGGGCTTTGAAACAGCGTAATATACCAAGGTATTTGTCCACCCAGTGTTACATTAGATAAATGTGATCTACAGCATAACCTGAGTATTTCACTTAGATGAGTCAGAGACTCTGTAATCTTCATATAACTTATGCTCAAAGGTAGACAGTATGAATTGCAAAAATGAAAAGGTATAAGCAAAACATTATTTACATCTTATGTCGGTAAAATGATTGAGTCTGTACACCAAATGACAGCAGTTGTGATGGTAAGTAACACAATTCAACAAAGTTAACAAAATAACATGCAAACAGATAATCTTTCTGAAGCTTCTTCGGTGATTCCAGTGCTGCTCTGTTGCGTAGTAGATGGGTAGAAAGGCTGATGTTTTCTCAAAAGTTTTGCTTTTATTGCTTATGTACCTCTGGCTGTGGAGCATGTCCATGAGAAGATCTCGTGATTTCCCTGCTTGCTAGATTTTGGCCCCTGATGAAAGATCTGAACTCACACGGTCATTGCTGTCATATAGCACTTGCAGAGTAGTTTGAGCCCTTTCATCTGTAACAATGTATTATACAGGCAAAAGTTCAAACAAGAAGGGAATTCTTCAAAACCTATGCAGGCAAGATAGCTAAGTGGAAAAGGATATGTGTTTTTTTCAGTGTAAAAAACTGAATATATAGTAGTTCTGGTTATGAAGAAACGATCTTGACTTGACAGGGTTAAAGAAGCATTTGAGATTATTATAGTAAGTGTTCACTGCACATTAATTGGGCTTTTATACATAGGATTGTAGCTGCTTCTCCAGTTCTGAAAGAAGAAATGCCTTTCAAAAAATCAGACAGATTTCTGAGCTAGTGCAGCCTGTCAAGGGCTGTTCGTAAAAAGAAATCATCATATGACCTACTTCTCTGTTCAATGTGTTAGCTAAAGTGTTTTTGGCACAACAAAAAGAGAGAGATGTCTTCTTGCCATATGCCTCTCTCTCATACCTGGAGCCATCAGCTGCTTAACTCCCCTCCCTTTCTCCCCCACTATAGCCCTAGAATATGAAACACTTGATAAATGTTTGTTGTACGTGTACATTAATTATAATGGTTTTCACATTCCAATATTAAATTGAATGTATATATGAAGTTCTCAAAAAATGGGTGGATAACGTATCCTGTATGTAGGCTTTTAGATAGAAAAGAGATAATTCACGGTAGTACTTTTAGAGGTATATATGTTTAAGGGATCAGACTTAATCCCTTGAGCTTCACACAGTCCCAAGATGCCCTGACACTGATATTCTTAAGCACAGCAGTGACATGGTACTTCAACATGCCAGGATCTAAGCACAAACTGAAAAATAATCAATTTCTTCTGTTGTGTTTGTGAAGGACAGAGAAGGTATGAGGAGCAGAGACATCACGTGCACCCTACCAAAGCTCCTGTTGCAGCCGTGAAGGTGGCAGAATAAGCTGGGAAGCAGCCATGCCATCTCCATAGTAACAGAAAGGCAAGGATGATGATTCAGTTTCGAACATGCACTTTTTCCATTGCTATGCAACCGCTTGCCTCAGGATTTTTTAAGTGCAGTCTCCAAATAGAACCTTCCTTTTGCCCTAAACCATCTGAAAATATAGAGATTGCGGAGCAATCCTGTACTGCTGGGCAAGTCTGAAGAAACAATGGAGATTTCTACATCAGAATGCTAAGCCATCGCAAATGTAAAAACTATAAATGTATTTGCTGAAGAGATTGTGGAATAAATCCTACACTTATTGATTAAATAGTTAAGTGATACTACATGCTTTTAGATTCCCTCTGTGTATTATGGTTCCCTCCCCTCACTAGGAGCTCAGCTGTAAATCTTGCAGTTGCTTAGTGAAAGGAGGTGGGTTAGACTGTACGTTACCCACAAACACCTCTGTGAATCACTTTGACAAACCTGTTGTTTTTCTTCACCACAGAAGAAAGCAAAAATAGGTTCAAATTGAAGTACCTGAAAATATCGAAGGGAAAAAAGGTGTTGTCTAAACAACATCTAAATAGCCTTCAGTAGTTTGGAACCTGGTTACTGGTGGGTACATCTGTGTGGATCTTTGCCAGCAGACTGGAGCCTGCTGAACCCACATACCAGATTTCTCCACTTTCCTCCAAGCTAACTGGTACCTAGATCACTATACTAGTGTAAAGATATACCATGGTGCACCTCTTATCAGTGCTTATTAGCACAGACTTAACTGTCATGCACACCACAGCTTCTGGAATGCAGGAAACATGAGCTCAGCCTTACCACTGGTGGCCATGCTGATATACCACAAAGACTTTCATGTATTGTGTTCCTTGGTTAGTGCAGTAAACTTGGGTGCAGGCACTAAATTTCACTTAACACATGCTTGAGATTCACGTTTGCATGCACCAAGGGCAGAACGGGATGCAAAGACATACAGCTGGAACCGTAATTGCCTTTTTCTTTGCTTATACATTGGGAAAATATGAAAGTGTGACTAGTTCTTCTCCACATTTTTTCAGATTTTGTCCTTCTGTTGTCACCTTTCTCATTTCTTTTCCCAGCATATCTTTTGTCTGTCACCCTGTGCTGTAAGTTTTTCATTGTTTTACTATTTTTATTGCTCCTTTTTCTGGGATTTTCTACTGTGTCCATATAGAGAATGTTAGCATGGTCAATGGGCAGAAGGATTGGAATCGTTAAGGCAGTAAAATGTAATCTGATTTGCATAGCATTTTTCTGTAATGGTGAATCTTCCACTGAAGCATTGAAAAGAAGATTTATACATGGTCAAGGATTTAAGCCATGGTTCCTAGGTATGATGGCGATACACATGTCAGAAATTCACTCCAAAAGACATTATTGCTATTATGTACAGGAAATTAAGTATGTATAGCTGTCTGTACTTTTTCCTTCTAATGAATAGATTCTGAATCTTTTCCTGGCTTTAAATGAAATGTTTTAATTACATTTCTTTTTTAATATGTGCATACTTTTTTCCTGAAGACAGCAAGTAGTGAGACATGAAACCGCATGTCTTAAGCAAGTGAGAAGAATAAAGAAAATGTTTTCGAGATGCTGGTTTTGATATTAACATTTACTGACAAGTTTCTTACACTACCCTTCAGCGCTGACCTTATTATGCCAGTCTCATCTTCAAGCAGCCTCCATGCAGCAATGGGAAGAGAGGGTAGGCTATTTTTATAAAATACAAAATGTACACAGATCACAGTGTTCACTGAAGCAAACACATCTTATGATGACTTTAAAGGAACAGTATAAAGTAGTAATAATGGGGTTGATTTTCCTTTAGCTTGTAAGAGAAAAACTACTGCTATTCAAAAGGTTATGCTGGAGTCTAACCAGGACAGATGTGCAGCATTTTTGCCTGAGAATTCATAAGACATCTGAGAATAAATCCCTAAACCAGATGTTATTGACATCGGGATGTGTACTGGTTTACATGGCAAGGTTTTGGTAGCAGGAGGGCATGTCAGACAGACCCAATTCCAGCTGGCTCCAAAATGGACCCGTCACTGGCCAAAGCTGAATCCCTTAAGCTTTGTTGGTGGTGCCTCTGTGATAACATATTTAAGAAAGGGTAAAAAATGCTGCACAGCAGCTGTGAAAGAGGAGTGAGAAAATGTGAGAAACAGCCCTGCAGACACAAAGGTCAGTGAAAAAGGAGGGGGAGGAGGTTCTCCAAGTGCCAGAGCAGAGATTCCCCTGCAGCCCATGGAGAAGACCATGATGACACATGTTGTCCCTCTGTGGCCCGTGGAGGACCCATGCCAGAGCAGGTGGATATATCCCTAGGGAAGCTGCAGCCCATGGAGAACCCATGGTGAAGCAGGCTCTTATCAGGAGCTGTGGCCCGTGGAGAGGACCTACTCAGGAGCAGGTTTTCTGGCAGGACCTGTGGAGGACGCACACTGGAGCAGTTGGTTCCTGAAGGACTGCACCCTGTGGGAAGGACCCATGCTGGAGAAGTTTGTGAAGGACTGTATCCTATGGAAGGCATCCCACGTTGGAGCAGTGAAAGAGTGTGAGGACAAAGGAGCAGCAGAGACAAAGTTATCAGTTATGAACTGACCCCAATCCCCATTCCCCATCCCCTGTGCAACTTGGGGCAGAGAAGGTAGAAGAGTCAGGAGTGAAGCTGAGCCTGGGAAGAAGGGACAGTGAAGGGGAATGTGTTTTTAATTTTATTGTTATTTCTCACTATCCTACTGTGTTATTAATTGACAATAAACTAAATTAATTTCCCTAAAGTCATGTCTGTTTTTCTCATGACGGTAATTGGTGAATAATCTCCCTTTCTTTATCTCAACCCATGAGCTTTTTGTTATATCTTCTCCTTGTGTCCTGCTGAGGAGGGGGAGTGATAGAGCGGCTTGGTGGGCGCCTGATGACCAGCCAAGGTCAACCCACCACAGTATGCTTCAGTTTGAGCAAGCACACTTCACACTGGCAAGATCTTTTTACATCTTTTTATTGGGAAACTTTTAAAATGAGTTTTAAAAAAGCACCAGGTGTTCATAGGATACAGAGCTTTTCCATTCTTTAGAATACCTTTTTTCTAGCTCTCACCATCTGAAGGCCGTTTCATAACCCATTGGAAAGGAGTCCATATTCTCAAGCTGTGACCCACAAATTTTATTCCTGTCTGAGAAACCCATGATAGATATATTCAGCCATTGCTCAAGGTCCGTCCTTCTGGAAAAGGCTCACAGAAAAGCTAACCTGAGGAAAATACAAACCCCATTCACTGGAAGCTAATGCTCTGGCTTCAGACCAGAACATGGCATTCAAACTGCATCAGTGGTGCAAAGAGAGGATGGTTTTATTTCGAAGGACAGAGGGAAGACATCCATTCGCTTCCTCCTTAACATCTCTATATCATGTGATAGTACAGCCTTGTTCAAGAAAGTTAGCAGAAATTCAGAATAATTTGGTAAATTTATATAAGTACTTCCAGGAGACAACAATAAAATGGGTAGTGATTGAAAGCTCAGTCCTGAAGATTGGTTTTACTTACAGAATAGTACAAGGATTAGCTGTTTCTCTAGAATCCAATTCAGCATTTAGTTGCAGATAGGTTAAGATAATATGTAATGGCAGGTGATACAGGGCTACCTGACCTTTACCACATATAGCAACAAGACTGTTAGAAAAAGGACAAGTGTCGGCATATGATCTGGAACAGGTAGAAACTGGGCAATTCTGCGCAGTCTTGGTGCAGCCTTTTTTGTTAGAAGCATTATACCTGTATCCTGGTTTGCTCAGTATAAAAACTGAGGGATCAGAGGGTCAGCCCTCTTTCTTCAATGGCTGACATATGTGGAGGACCCTGTCTGTTCATCTGCCTTTGATCCTGATCCGTGCGTTCCTGACTCCAAATCCGGAATCCAGTTCCCATCTGTCACTGAGTCCAGTCTGGGACATCCCCAGTGCCTGCCAGTGATGTGATTGACACCCTGAGAGCTTGATACAGTTTTGTTTATATTGTATCTATTTCATTATTTCCTTTTTATTCTATTATTAATATTTTCATCAAAGTGGTTTAGTTCCTTCTAAACTCATAAATCTCTTTATCTCTCTCCCTCCTCTCCTCGGAGCGAGAGGTGGGGGAGAGCATCTGACGTCTCATCATTGGCCAATCCAGCCTAAACCACAACAACCTGTGACTGCCTAATTCATCCCTTAATGAGGATCACCGCTGGATTCCTCACTGACATTAAGTCTCAACCATTTCAAGTTGACTTCTGTTTTTCACATTTTTCTGCTGGCTCTGCAGTTGTCATGTAGCTCCCTGACCACTCATGGGTCTGAAGCTCCCAGAGCTTGGGAAGTCCCAGTTGGTACATACCACCACAGCCTTAGTAGCAATGGCTGTTACAAAGACATCAAACCAGTTTCAACTCAGTGCTGGCTTCCCACAGAATATCAGACCAAGTTCGAAACCTTTGTCTCTTGTTTTCAAAGTACTGAAAGACTTGAGTTCAAAGAGTCTAAAAAGTCATTTAACCTTCTAGGTTGAACACAATGACTGAAGATAAAGGAACAAGTAAATGATCCAAGTTAATCACCTATGCTTAATACAGTACCAGAAGAACTTGTACTATGGCAGAGGGAAAGAAGATAAAACATAGATGCCCTTGATGATAATCTCAGTGGAGGTGATATAAACAACTGCTATTTGTCACCAAAGCTGCTTGCTTGTGATGATAAGTGAACCATGCTTATGAGAAGTTTGCTCAGTCATGGCTTACCTTATACTTAAGTTGTAGATCAAGGATTTCAGTTCCCAGAGCTGTCAGCCCGATATATATTACAATGTCTCATATCCACTGAGCTGCATCTGATACCTGCTTGATGGTATTAGCTGTGCAAAGCTCTCAGGTTCCAGTTTGACTCAGATCCCAGCTCAAGTGCTCGCCATAGAGCGAGATCTTTAGAAGATTATCTTCTGCTCTGGGAGCTCATTTCATTTGATATCATCTGGAGAACTTAAAAGACCCTGGAGCTGTTTCTTGGGCGTTGGTGGTAGGTTGTTTTCAGCTGTCAGTCTCAGCATTAGAGTGCACTTATGCTGTTTACATACTAAAGAAAAAAAAGAAAACTGGATTTTCTGGAGACTTCAATCACTTGCCTGTTAAAAAAGTTGGGAATCTTCTTGTTGTACTTCTGTGAATCAGTCAACCTGTGCTTTGGTGCTTCTGTAACTGGACATTTTTCATAAGATGAAAGAGAAGATAAACGGTTGGAAATGACCATTAAGCACAAACTTTTAAAACAACCGTTTGATAACACTATGAATTTAATTAAGGTGCAGGTATACAAAGTAGGCAGGTATTTAGAACCTCATCCTTCTCCTTGTCTGTTGTTACCAGTGTGCCATTCTCAGTCATCAGGGAGGGCAGGCTTTCTTTGACCTTCCTTTTCTGGTTGATGTACCTGTAGAAGCCCTTCTTGTTATTCTTAGCATCCCTTGCCAAGTTCAGCTCCAGCCACGCCTTGGCCTTCCTGACCTCGTCCCTGCATACCCCCGCAGCATCCCTATACTCTTCCCAGGACACCTGATGCTGCTTGAACTGCCTGTGCAGTTCCTTCTTGCCTTTTAGTTTGACCAGCAGGTCCCAGATCAGCCATGCTCGTCGCCTCCCTTTCTTACTTACTTGATTTCTTACACAACAATGAGCCAACAGTGTGCGCTTGCAGCCCAGAAGGCCAGTTGCATCCTGGGCTACATCAAAAGAACCGTGGCCAGAAGATCCAGAGAGGTGATTCTCCCCCTCTACTCTGCTCTCGTGTGACCCCACCTGGAGTACTGCATCCAGCTCTGGAACCCTCAGCACAAGAAGGACATGGACCTGTTGGAGTGAGTCCAGAGGAGGGCCACGAAGATGATCCGAGGGCTGGAGCACCTCTCCTATGAAGACAGGCTGAGAGAGTTGGGGTTGTTCAGCCTGGAGAAGGGAAGGCTCCAGGGAGACCTTATAGCAGCCTCCCAGTACCTGAAGGGGGCCTACAAGAAAGCTGGGGAGGGGCTGTTTGCAAGGGCATGTCGCAATAGGACGAGGGGCAATGGTTTTAAACTAGAGCAGGGTTGGTTTAGATTAGACATTGGGAAGAAGTTCTTTACAAGGAGGGTGGTGAGGCACTGGAGCAGGTTGCCCAGAGAGGTGGTGGAGGCCCCATGCCTGGAGACATTCAAGGCCAGGCTTGATGAGGCTCTGAGCAACCTGATCTAGTTGAAGATGTCCCTGCTTACTGCAGGGGGGTTGGACTAGATGACCTTTGGAGGTCCCTTCCAACCCAACACATTCCATGATTCTATGATTCTAAGGCAGGTATTTACTGTACAGTTAAGAGGCAAGACGATGGAAAAAAAATCCTTCTTTCTTCAAAGAAATGTGTTTCCTTAACCTTATACTTTCCCATTGTCTTTAGTATCAAGTGAAATGTGGCACTTTTTCCTCTCATGCCAAATACTACTGTGAAGTCCCAGTGAGACTCCATGAGTATAGTCAGGAAAGAAATTTTCCTTCCTATTTTATAAGCACATTAGAAAAATACACAGCAGAAGAAATGTACCTTTTTGCCAGCCAGGTGGAAGGATACACATCACCCCAAGTTGTAGTCTCTTTGAAAGAAACTGTTTCTTAGCTTATATATAATTTGTCATGTCTAGTCTGGATTCCTGGGCTTTTTAAGAGAAGTGATAGTGATAGCATGCTAGGAATATTTTACTGAACTTCAAAGAAATCAGACAAAGAGAGAAAGAGGGTTAGGGAAGCTGAACACTGATCAGACTTCCTACCTGACAGCGATTGCATTTTAGTTTGTTCTTTACGTGCAGAAACTGTAGTCCATCTCAGTAATCAAAACAATTTCTAACACCGCAGTGAAAACAAAGCCCATAGAATTGCGTGCTGGCTTTTCCAGGGTTTCCATAGGATTTCATCATCCCTTCTCCATTGACAGGAAAAAGGAGTCCTTCAAACTTTTTCTTCTTATCTTTTCATTATCTTACAAAATGCCTGTGCTCTGTGCTGAGAAACTCTGGATCCACCCTCACGCAGTCTCCATTGTATTCACTACTGAAGAATCACAAGATCTTAGGCATGTGGACGGCATCTCTTCCCTTCTCCATATTAATCCCTTTTGTTCAGGTGCTGTGTAACGCAGAGGCTTCTGGAGCTGTTAGATCCTGATGTAGGTTTTGTTATGTGAATTGATCTGAAGAGATCGCAGCTTGACCCAGATAGTCCTCTTACTATTCTCATGAGCTGGTTTTGTCAACAGCCGGCTTGTTTCAGCAGCACTTTTATTTCTAATCTTAAGCATCATATCAGTTCTGTATATTATCTGCAATTTTATTCATTGCAGATTTATACCTCTCAGATATTTTGCATTCAGGGTAAATCGTATTTTAAAAAAATCATGAGCCTTTCTTTTAAATTATAATGCGTTGGCCATCCTTGATATAGGGTTTGTCTAAATTCGGTGTTGAGTACTTTTGCTCTTACGTTCAAGGTTAATAGGATACAAGTAGGGTAGCAGCTATTAGGCCACAACTATATCTATAAAGCCCAACCCCCCCCAAAATTTAAAATCTTAATGGAAGACAGAAGAAGTAACTGACACTAAAGGAGGCAAAGATCACAATTACTAAATCACCTTCCATTTCGCAGGGTGGCTGGCTTTTCTTGAGCTTGTCACGGGGGCTGTTTTTCAGCAAAGACTGTATTTTCATGCACTATGCTGCGCCAAGGAGTGTCAGAACTGATCATGTAATAACAGTAATTCACTTTGATTTGCTAGTTAGAAATAAGCACTTATGCTTCTTTGCTACTGAAGCAAAAAGAGAATAAACTCGTAAGTACAGGCAGATTCTGAGAGCTGTTCAAAGCAACCTTGACCATCCAGTATATCTCCTTGGTTTGGCTGTGAGGATATTATGGGCTACTTATGCCTGGCTAAAGCTACATCTGCAAGTCTCCAGCTGTTCAGTGACCCAGTCATCTGGTCATAGAAAGCCATCAGGCTCATCAGGCATGATATACCCTTGGTATATTTGTGTTGGCTGCTCCCAGACATATTCTTGTACTTCATGTGCCTGGAAATGGCCTCCAGGAAGATTTGCCTCTTAACTTTTCTGTGGAGTGAACTGGCTACCCAGTTCTTTTTTTTCTTTCCCTTTGAAGATGAGTGGGGCATTTGCCTTTTTTTTTCAGTTGTTGGGGATTTCACCTAATTTCCATGACCTTACAGTGATGATTCAGAGTGGCATACAGCAGCTCTTGCAGTATCCACAAACACGCCCCATCCAGTCCTATGGGCTTGTTTACATCCACTTTCTTTAAGTGGTTTCTAATTTGGTTCAAAAGGCTGGAGACAGCTGTGTAGCAGGAAAGCATCCTCACACTTGTATTTTAATATGAGAGCATTTACACCATTTTCATTACACTTGGGGGTTGTAAAAGCATCTGTAAATCAAAACCAGTTTAATGAATGATTGATGGGGGGCGGAATTGGGCTATGAAAATATTGCTCCACCATCTTCGAGTTAAATCAGACTACGTTTAGCATGGCATGGATTTCCTCTCTTATAAATATCAGAATTCATTTTTTTTAATTTGACTCTTACTTCTGGCAGCTGTAATTAAACAAAAAAATTGTGCCTGACTTTGAGTTATTCAGTGACTGTCATGCATTAAATCTGATCAGAAAACAAGTGTCTTTCAATACAGAAGATGGCAGGGACTCTTGAGTGTTCCCTCTTTCTAAAACATTTCTTATCTTAGCTCACATCCCAGTGCAATGAATAAAAATAAAAGAAAATTCCAGCATAAAACCGTAGATCATGTTTCAGCGGGCAGCATTATAACAACACACTCTGTTTGTCAGGCTGAACTTGTTAATGTATGACAGTATGAACATAAATCCACATGGGACATAACATTCTGGTTTGCATGCATGAATTGTCACTTATTTCTATTTTCTCAAGAAATCCAATCTTAACTACATAACTTCCTTCCAGTGATTTTATGGAGTTTTTTTTTTGTTTGGTTGGTTTTTTTTACATTGGACATTATTGGATTATATATTAAATAATCAGATTCAAGCACAGCATAGCTAGCCAGTCGAGGGAGGTGATTGTCCCACTCTACACTGCACTGCTGCGGCCCCACCGCGAGTACCGTGTGCAGTTTTGGTCACCTCAATATGAGAAGGACATCAACCTATTAAAGTGTGGCCAGAGGAGGGTGACCAAGACAGTGAAAGACCTTGAGGGCAAGACTTAAGAGGAGCATCTGAGGTCGCTTAGTTGGTTCAGCTTGGAGAAGAGAAGGCCGAGGTATGACTTCATCACAGTCCACAGTTTCCTCAAAAGGAGCAGCAGATCAGGAGCTGCTGATCTCTTCCTGGTGACTGGCAATAGGATATGAGGAAATGGAATGAAGCTGTGTTGAGGGAAGTTCAGATTGAACATTAGGAAAAGGTTCTTCACTGAGAGGGTGACTGAAACAGGCTCCCTAGGGAAGCGGTCATGGCACCAAGCCTGTCAGAGTTCAAGGAGTGTCTGGGCAATGCTCTTAGTCATATGATGTAATTTTACGACTTGATGATCCTTATGGGTCCCTTCCAACTTGAGATACTCTGTAATTCTACGAGTCTAACTGAGTCAAAATAAGAGGCAAAATCTTCTAGGCAGACAGATTTCCACAGGACATGATTGATACCCAGTTACTGATGTCTAGAGAAACTTTACTAGCAGTGCCTCTGAGCTCACATGCCAGGAGCAGCAGAAAAGCAGAGAATTGGTCACACGAGGTGCTGAATTCCTTCAAACCTATTGGGTGTTGCTGAGAGTTGGGTGTTACAGAGAGCCCTCTATGACTGAGCCTGCAGGAGTCACACTGTGAACCCATAGTGTTTGAGAGCTTACTAGTGTGCACCAGGAGTGAGATTTCAGGCAGCCTAGATTGGATAGGCATTATGGTCCTTCAGTTCAAATAGTCACTGTTCTCTTCTCTCTTTACACTCCTGCTCTCCCCCCACATGACAGCCATCACTTTGACCATATTCATGAAGAGCAAGGTTGCCTTTCTATAGCTTTGTCCCCACCATCTGGCCATAATGCAAGCTGAAATAATGCAGCCCTATATAGCTCTTGCCTCAGAGGTAAGCTTTAGCTTGAAAGAAAAAGCTGTGTATAGATTTTGCTCATCTGATAGCATATCAGTGGGTGGTTAGCATAGCAGGTGCTTGAACCTGTTCTGTTTCCTCTCATTCCTTCTTTCTCGCTCCTGACTTGAAGTCTGAATTTTGGGGAAAAATGTGAATTCAGGATTGAACCTCCTTCCCCCTACATCCTAGAAGTGAAATCCTGAAAAAAAAATCTCAATTACACAGAGAATATAATTTTCTGACTCATGATGGTTATTCCAGTATACTTGAAAACGCTCATAAGCCAGACCAAACCGTTCAGACTATTTCGGAATGAGAGATGGAATCTGCTAAAATCTGTCTGGCTTCATGATTTCTTAGAGCCAAGATTGGACACAATTTATAAATGTGTCCAAATGAGGGCAAACGCTGACACCCAGAGGCAGGATAATGTAATACCTTACAGTGGCTCATGCAAATGTAAACACTGAATGCATGAAAAAAGGAGCTTCAGGAATGGCTTCAAAGGAACCTGTTTACATACGTTTACACCTGCAATACAGGTAAATATTAGCATAAAACAACAACAACAACAAACAAGCAAAAGAAACAAAACCAGATGAAAAAGGATATATTTTGAAATGAGGTGGCATGAATCCTTTAGAGGTCCGCATTTCTTAGAGACGGCAAATGTTAACAGGCAACAGCTGCAGCTTCAATGCTCCTTCTTATACATGGAACATTGTCCTATTCCACCTCAATCAAGGCCACCATGTACGTCAAAGCCCTCCTCATGAGCTCTACACCTGTGATGTCTGAAGAAAAAACACATCTATTTTATGAAGTCTTATTAAAGAGAAATAGTGTGAGTAGTTTTATTATTGCCTATCATACAAAGAAACTTTACTGGAATGACCTTACTGAGAGAATATCTTAATTTTAGGTAATATAAACTTACAAATATTTTAATTCAAGACATTTTGTTCATGACCATGATAGATAATATTTTTTTCCTCACAGGACTGCATTTCTTTCTTAGTGTCTGGCCCAAAACGTTACTATTACTCACTTTTCAAATCCTGTTTTAAAAACAGAGCTATATATTCCTCATCCGTTTGATACAAAATCATCTTAAAAGTTAATGAATTTAATTTCCCAGTACCATGACAGGAATATGTTGCATTAATCCTATTTTATAGACAGTGGGCTAAAACAGATTGAGGGTAATAGTGAGAATCTTTTAATTCTGGTGCCCAGCTTTAGACACACAGAAATTGATTTTTAAAATTTTCTGAAGCTAATATTATATAACATTTTATATGTTCAAAGCACTGACAGATTTTAGGGTATAAAGAAAACCTTTTTACCATGAGGATACTCCAGCAACAGGACAGGTTGCCCCAAGAGGCTGTGCAGTCTCTATCCTTGGGTTTATTCAAAACTTGACTGGACATGGGCCTGGGCAATTTTGTCTCTCTCACAGCTGAACCTGCTTTGAGCAGGAGGTCAGACTAGAGACCTATTGATCTCCCTTCCAGCCTGAATTGCTCTGTGATTCTCTGGCTGAGCAGTCAGGGAATTCACACAAAAATATTACATGTTATGAAGAGCATGAGACAAGTGACTACTTGCAGAAAGCTTCTTTTAACTGATTAGCTCAGCACCACTCTGGGACAGAGGTAAAGGAACACACTCAGCTACTTAAATCATCACATCATAGAATCATAGAATGATAGAATGGTTTGGGTTGGAAGGGAAATTAAAGATCATCTAGTTCCAACTCCCCTGCCCTCGGCAGGGACACCTCCCACTAGACCAGGCTGCTCAAAGCCCCATCCAACCTGGCCTTGAACACTTCCAGGGATGGAGCATCCTCGATTTCCCTGGGCAACCTGTTCCAGTGTCTCACCACCCTCCCAGTGAAGAGTTTCTTCCTAATATCTAATCTAAATCTCCCCTCTTCCAGTTTAAAACTGTTACCCCTCATCCTATCACTAGACCCCTTGACAAAGAGTCCCTCCCCATCTTTCCTCTAGGCACCCTTTAGGTACTGGAAGGCTGCTATAAGGAGCCTTCTCTTCTCCAGGCTGAACAACCCCAACTCTCTCAGCGTGTCTTCATAGGAGAGGAGCTCCAGCCCTCTGATCATCTTCATGGCCCTCCTCTGACTTGCTCCAACAGGTCCATCCCATTCTTAGGGGCTGCAGAGCTGTATGTAGTACTCCATGTGGGGTCTCAACAGAGTGGAGCAGAGGGGCAGAATCACCTCCCTCGACCTGCTGGCCATGCTTCTGTTGATGCAGCCCTTTTGATGGGGTTGGCTTTCTGGGCTGTGAGCGCACATGTTGAGCTCCTCATCAACCAACACCCTCAAGTCCTTCTCCTCAGGGCTGAATCCACTCTCTGCTCAGTCTGTATTTGTGCTTGGGATTGCCCTGACCCACGTGCAGGACCTCGCACGTGGCCTGGTTGAACAGACCCACCTCTCTAGCCTGGCCAGGTCCCTCTGGATGGCATCCCTTTCATCCAGCACGTTGACTGCTCCACACAACTTGTTGTTGTTGGCAGACTTGCTGAGGATACACTCGATCCCACTGTCCATGTCACTGACAAAGATGTTAAACAGCATCTATCCCAATACCAACCCTTGAAGATGCCACTTGTCACTGGTCTCCCACTTAGACATTGAGCTGTTGACTGCACCTTTGAGTGCAACTATCAAGCCAATTCCTTATCCTCCAAGTGGTCCATCTGTCAAATCCATGTCTCTCCAATGTAAAGACAAGGATGTCATGCAGGGCAGTGTCAAATGCTTTGCACAATTCTAGGTAGATGATGTCAGTCAGTTGCTCTTCCCTCAGCCACAAACGCTGTGACCTCGTTGTAGAAGGCCACCAAATTTGTCAGGTGTGATTTACCCTTAGTGAAACCATGTTGACTGTTACTGATCACTTACTTATTTTCCATGTGCCTTGGTATAGTTTCCAGGAGGATCTGCTCCATGATCTTGCCAGACACAGAGGTGAGGCTGACCGGCCTATAGCTCTTGTGTCTTCCTTTTTTATCTTTTTAAAAATGGGTGTTTCGTTTCCCCTTTTCCAGTCAGTGGGAACTTCACTGGACTGCCACAACTGCTCAAATATGATGGATAGTGGCTTAGCAACTTCATCTGCCAGTTCCCTCAGGACCCGTGGATGCATCTCATCAGGTCTCGTTGTTTTGTGCACCTTCAGATTCCTTAGATAGCCTCAAACCTGATTTTCTCATACAGTGGGCGGTTCTTCATTCTCTCAGTCCCTGCCTTTGTCTTCTGTGACTTGGGTGGTGTGGCTAGAGTATTTGCTGATGAATACTGAGGCAAAAAAGTCATTGAGTACCTCAGCCTTCTCCATATCCTGGGTAACTAGGTCTCCTGTTTCCTTCCAGAGAGGGACTACGTTTTCCTTAGTCTTCCTTTTATCACTGACCTACCTATAGAAGCTTGTCTTGTTGCCCTTGATGTCCCTGGTCAGATTTCATTCTGTCTGGGCTTTAGCTTTCCTAACCTGATCACTGGCTGCATTCTCTCTGTATTCCTCCCAGGCTACCTGTCCTTGCTTCCACCCTCTGTAGGCTTCCTTTTTGCATTTGAGTTTGTCCAAGAGCTCCTTGTCCATCCATGCAGGCTTCCTGGCATTTTTGCCTGACTCCCTTTAGTTGGGATGCACCACTCCTGAGCTTAGAGGAGGTGATCCTTGTGTATGAACCAGCTTTCTTGGACCCCTCTTCCCTCCAGGGCTTTATCCCATGGTACCCTACCAAGCAGATCCCAAGAGGCCAAAGTCTGCTCCCCTGAAGTCCAGGGTCCCTGTGCTCCCTCCTCGCTGCCCTAAGGATCTTGAACTTGTAAGAAAAATCTAAGTATTGTTTTTGCAGAGGAACATCTTGGCCAGTCTGCAATGATGTAGCTAGAGAATGATTAACAACACAAAGACTGATCAAGAGACATGCAAGAATGCTCATCCCTTAGACAAAGGAGAAACCAGTCTATGCCGGATGAGTAGTTTAACGGGAGGATGAATGTTTAACTGAGACCAGCTACCGTGGGCAATAATACCAAAAAAGGGAAGAAATAAACAGGTGAAGTAAGAAGTTTAGGAAGGGTGATGGGGAGAAATAAACAGAGGCGGAGCGAACAGAAGTAGTTTTAGGCGAATTGGACAGCCNTCTGCTAGGTCACCCATTCTTGCAAGAATGTTTAAATAAAATGTGCTTTATATCAATCACTGCCTGAGCCATCGTTATTGGATAAGGAGCATTTCTCACAAACTCCACCATCTTATGGTCACTGCAGCCAAAGCTGCCCTTGAGCTTCCTATTCCCCACCAGCCCCTCTTATTGGTGAGAACAAGGTCCAGCATGACACCTCTCCTTATTGGCTCCTCTGTCACTTGGAGAAGAAAGTTATCCTCAATGCGTTTCAGGAACCGCCTGGATTGCTTATGCCTTGCTGTGTTGTCCCTCCAACAGATACTGGGGTGAAGTCCCCCATGAGGACCAGGGCTTGTGAACATGAGGCTGCTCTGTCTTTCTACAGAGGGCCTCATCAGCTGGTCAGGTGGCCTGTAGCAGACCCCCACTGTAACATCACCTGTCCCTGCCTTCCCTTTAATCCTGCCGCATAACCTAGGCAACTACCTTTTCACTTGAAATTCAATCTGCCTGGGAGGCTGTAAAATATGAGAAAATATTGGACCATAGTCCACAAAGAGTTTTCATTTAAAAAAATACATTTGTCCACAGAAACAAATGTGAAAGTATACCTAATGACCATTTGTTTCTTTGCCTGATGTTTAGATGTTTATAAATTAAAGCCTTTGTGGTCTTTTTTGTCTACAGAGATTTTCCTAAAATATTGAGCAGTCCTTGCCTTACAGAAAAAGCAAGGGAAGACTGAGCTAAGCAACAGCTTTTTCTTCCTGTTATCATAAAGGGCCTGAATGATGATGCCATGCACATCACTCAGAAGTAAATATGTAATCATGTAATTAATGACTACGTTATAAAGCTTCAGTACTGGCATTTCCTAACTTCCAAGTGCCTCATTTTATACTATTAGTAATATTTTGTTCTGACAGAAATGCTATCACGTAGGATGAGTGTAAATGTTGGAGCTATTATGTTCACTGCAAAGACCTTAAGGGATTTCCTCTTTCCTGCCTTTTCTCACCAGACCATTCATTTAAACAGCTTTTGACTTGTATGTTTCTGGTCTCAGCGCTCTGTCTGCATGAATCCAGCCCCTAAAGACATGAGCTGTGTTCAGTCTCTGCCTGCCCTGCCAAGGAAAGGGATTTCTGCAATAACTTTTGCCGGCACTGGGCTGTGCGGACAGTGCAAGCTCTCATTGCTAACAAGAAAGCGAGACCTGTGGATCTGATGCCAAAGACTCTCCAGGGATCTGAAATGTCTCTAGCTGGGATAAAGCAGACTGGTGTGTAGGATGGCACACTGCTGGAGATAATAAGCTGTCTGTAGAGCCATGTCTTTTGCTGGTGCCCAATACTTGTTGTGGCTGAGCGGGAGCCAGCCTGTGGCATGGTAACTGTGGTGTGTCTGGAGAAAAGGCAGCCTCTCTGCGTGGCTGAGGATGCTATTGTACAGTTCCAGCCACAACAGTAATGTCTGGCATGACTTTAAAGACTCTCAGCTGAAGCTGGGACAGAGTTCTCTTGCCACTCCAGACTTTTCCTTTTGCCTTTTCGTTCCCCATGACAGCTGTGGCCTGTTCCTCATATTTGAAATAGAAAATCCAATTTTGTCTTACTTTCTGTGAAGCCTTGGGCAGGCTCTGCTCTTGTCTTGCACCATGGCTCTCTTTCCTGTCACTGCTGACCCTCATTCAGTGTTCCCAAGTCTGCCTGTGGCTGCTCCTGGTTCCTCTTCACTAGGTATTATCCCCCCTATATAGCTTCATCCTTCCCTCCACAAATAATTACAGCAGGCAAAAAAAGCCTTTAGTTAATCCAGGCAAGATGTAATTTCTGGTTCAGTGAATTGTCCATAAAACATATTTCTAATCCAATCTAGTCTCCCCTTCTCACTCTGAACAACTTCCAACCTGTTGATGGGAACATTTTATTTTAGACTTGTCACCAAGTTCTGGAAAAGGATGGAGCCCCTGTTACCATGTGTGTGCTTAATATGACAGGAGATGCTAGCAAACATCGTGAGGGAACAAGATCATAACCATGGGATGGACAATGACTTGGTGCTTCTCTGAATCTCATGATGGAATCGTGGTTTGATGGTTTTAGCTAGAGCTGAATTAATTTTTTACTGCCACAAGATGGCAGATGGGAACAAGAGAAGACTACAGGGAAGGGATTTAACAGACCAGTAGATTTTCCTCGTCTTTGATCCAAATAATCGTTATGGACAGTGATTCATTTAACTTGTGGGCCACAATGGGGTCTCCATGACAAAGAAGGAAATTTTTTCATTGATGTTGAAGGGAAGCAGATGACGCTCGGGCGACAGCTGGCACTAAAAGAATAGTATAAAAACAGCTCAGAGACTAATGACGTCAAGATTCAAAGCAGCATTCTGGCTTTTATACTGCTGATCTTTAAAAGTACATTTTGTAGGTATGAATTTTGGACTGTCAAGTAAGAGCATGATTATAGTAAACTATCCTTTCTTTTTTTTTTTGTACTTTTAAATTTTGTTCATTATTACCTCAACTAAATGTAGCCATCAGGATGCAATCCCTTTCCTGAGGCAGTATGTGACTTATTATAGGCCATTCCCTTTTACCCATTTTAATCTAAATAACCATGTCTCCTTCTTAGGTGGCCAAAAGCCTGAGAAATCCAGGGCACTGCCCTGCCTGAGGTGGATAATTTCCCCACCAAAGCTGGAGCTTTTTTTTGTTCAGCCCTGAGCTGCTCTGAGCACCCTGAGAACATGTTCCCCACAGCGTGGCCACCGAGGTCCCTGCCACGCACGGGACTGCGAGGCACGAGGGCCAGTGCTCTGCTAAGAGATTGTGACACTCACTAAAAATCTTGGAAGCGATTGGCGAGTCAGTTTTCCAGCTGATGGGTCTGGCTGCATCAAGCGTTTCTTTCGGTGTTTTATTTGAGAGAAGGTAGGGGCTCCCTGTAAATTTAATGTCTCTGTGCAACGTAAGCTGCGTACGAATGAAATAATGCACTGTGCCTTAGCTAGAAGCTAAACAGCACCAGTCTGGCTGCTCTCCAGGGCACAGGCCCATTGAATTACAAGTGAAAATCAAATACAGCAGCTTTTAAGCCTCTGCCCACCATCCAAAGCAGCCTTGTTAGAGGGGCCATGGCTGCGTGCCCCCTCAGGCAACCGCAGTGTGCAGGAGTGAGGGGTGCGGGTGCAGAGGGACGTTGTGGCTTGCAGGCCCTCAGCTCCCTGCAGCCCATTGCTCCTTCCATGAAAGGTGTTTCTGCTCTTCAGAACAGGGCAGCCAGGGGACACCGGGGCAGCCCCAGGGTGCAGAAGCTGGGCAGCACCTCCCTGGGGACAGGCTGAGGCCAGGCCAAGGCCTATAGCTAATAGTCCTGTAACTAATTTAGTCCTATTATTTCATTACTGGGATTGACGGTTTCTTGGCTTTCAGGTAGCATTTTAAGCTTCTGATTTTACCCAGTAGGCCCTAAGTGGTTAAGCGATGCCTCTTTGAGGGTTTACCAGTGTTGGCACGTGGAGGCTGGCTGGAAAAATGGATCCTACCTTACAGAATACCTTCATGTCTGAAGGCTTGACACTTGTTTTGCAAGCTGTGAACCAAAACTGACACCTTCAAAGTTCCAGATAGCTAATAAATGCTACCACCTGGTGGTTAAATAGCCACCAACATAAGAGACCCCATAAGAGAGACTCTTAAATGACCACCAACATAAGACAGCAGAAGTTAGAACAGTCTTTTATGTCCCAGCTGAGTGATTGAAGGCCCAGGCTGGAAAGCAAGTCTCTCTTTAGCTTGCCTAATTGAGCTGATCTGCTTTCAACAAATAATTAAATATTAATTAGACCTCTGGCTTTGTAGCACTTTCCTATTCCCTGCTTTGCCGCTTCACTGCACTGTTTCTCTTGGGTTGGCCTCTCAGTTGCAATCCAATCACATCTAAGGAGCAGATGCAGAGATATCTTTCATGAAGCTGGATACAGTCTCAAGGAACATTAAAATTTTGATTGAAGTAATTAAAAAATGTCCACCTTTCTGTGGGG
The DNA here is from genome assembly GCA_013398915.1 of Dromas ardeola. Lineage (NCBI taxonomy): Eukaryota > Metazoa > Chordata > Aves > Charadriiformes > Dromadidae > Dromas > Dromas ardeola. The sequence continues at coordinate 350,654 of VYZM01019365.1, forward strand.
AAAAAAATTAGTTAAATGTACCTTAAGGATGTTTTAACATGACGCCCTTGAGATTACGAGTTGGAGTGCTGGCAAGATAATCTCTCCTGCCTGTTAACCTGCCTTGGAACCATCTTAATATTTTGATTGAAATAGCTGTAGTTTCTTGGTCCTCAAAACAGGCTCTGCTTCCTTATCTTCCCGTGCTGTAGTGAAAGGGTAAGAATATGGAGGGGTAGACACTTTTGTGGAAGAGGAGAACGAAACTGTTTCTGGACTGTTTCTTGTAACAGTTTGTTAAAGATAGATATAGCCTCACTAAGTACCGGGGAGTAGCAAAAATATTGCTTTCCTGCATCTACAGATGTAGATGAAGAGCTCACTTTTCTGACTATTCTCTTTCATGTTTCCTATTTCCCTGCATATTTCATGTGGGATTTCTCCACAGGAGCAGTGACTCAGTCCATGCAAACCAACAGTTCTCCCACTTACCCTCATGTGAAGGAAAATTTATTTTAGTTGAATTGGGTGATTACAGTCACGGAGGAGAAATTAGTGTTTGCCTTTTCAAGTGGAGGAGAAGCCGAAGAACCCTCAGAGATGGTGAGTTCTTAAATGAGATTAATGGCATCTCCTAGCTGATCCCCTTGCATCTCCAAACAAAGAACAAACTCTAGGCCACACTGGATATGCTCTGACTTCAAGCCAGCATAGTCACTAGGCCTTTCAGGTATCACTTCCCAGAGACAGAATTGCTTTGTTTGCTCTTATTTACAACTATGCTTATATAGAGTAGGGGAATTACGACTCAAACTCCACTCTCTGGTGACTTACAGGCAATATGAATCAATAAAGACATTGCAAGAAACTGAAGCAGATTAGACATAAGTCTGCAATGGCTCATGGGACTACATGACCTTTCTTTGGGGCCTAATTGTAATAATTTCAAACGTGGTGGACTTAACAATCATCCATACATATTGTGCATGTGTATATATGTACATACATATATTTGTATACACATACATACACACACATCTCTCGATATATGTACACATATGATGGGAACCACATGAAATAATACCTGTTCCAGTACACATATATTATGCATATAATATACATATTGTACGTATATGTGTACAGGTCCATAAGTTATTATAAGTGAAAATCATATTAGCATATTTACCTTTATGTACATCTCTCTCTCTCTATATATATACACACTTTATACATGAATGCATACTTATATGTGTACATACATATATGTATAGTATGTATAGATTGTATACCTGTATATACACAGGTACATATCGTATTTATGTGATTCCAAACATTTCAGTGTTTTATAATCATATGCTATTCAGTAGCCATAGTTCATCTCTTTGTTGCCTAGAGACTGATCTCAAGAATGAAAGCACACTAGTCTTAGTTTCTTTCAAGCTGATTATGAGAGACCCAGTACTGAGGCAGAGATCCTGATTTCTGTAACCCCACATAACTTGCATACCAGATACTGAATACTGAAATGTGTATAGTAGTAGTCATCCTATGCATTGTACTGTAAACAGGATTTTTGATGACATTTCTATAGACTGCTGCTAATAGTAGTTACAACCTACTCAAATTTAAACAAATATGATTGTCCTGGTTTAACAATGCACAATGATGTGCAGTGAGGGAGTTCTTCTGGGAAAAGCTGTGCAATTGCATCAATCCTGAAAAGACCAGGGATTGCCATTTCAGGTCATCATGTCCACCTTACTTCGTGCCAAAACCCCTCCTCCTGCTGACTTTTTAAATGCCAGAACTGTAGCTAAAATGATACCATAGAATAGGTGATTGAGAATCCAGTTCATCACTTTTCATCAGCAATCAGTTCCAGCAATTCATAATTCCTGTCAAAAAAAGCAAATGGAATTTATTCCTCCTGGGCATGCAGGAAAAAGAATATTCTAAGTCATTTTCCTAAAGAAAGATTATTGTGGGACTTCTCTGTCTGTTACTTCCGTCCTTGCAGTAGGTTTTGCATCTAAAGCTTAATTTTAATCATATTTAATGAGTTATTCCAGTCCCAAAACTACCATGAAAAATGCTGTCAGGGAAAGGAGAGAGATAAAATTAGTGCCACAGAATCACAGGATCACAGAATGGTAGGGGTTGGAAGGGACCTGTGGAGTCCAACCTCCCTGCCAAAGAAGGTTCACCCAGAGCAGGTTGCACAGGATCACATCCAGGTGGGTTTTGAATATCTCCAGAGAAGGAGACTCCACAGCCTCTCTGGGCAGCCTGTTCAAGTGCTCTGGCACCCTCAAAGTAAAGAAGTTTTTCCTCATGTTCAGATGGAACTTCCTGTCTTCCAGTTTGTGCTCATTGCCCCTTTTCCTGTTGCTGGGCTCCACTGAAAAGAGTCCGGCGCCATTCTCTTGACACCTGCCCTTTAGATATTTATAAGCATTGATAAGATACTCTCTCAGTCTTCTCTTCTGAGGCTAAACAGACCCAGGTCTCTCAGCCTTTCCTCATAAGAGAGGTGCTCCATTCCCTTCATCATCTTCGTAGCCTTCTGCTGGACTCTCTCCAGTAGTTCCTTATCCTTCTTGAAACGGGAGCCCAGAACTGGACACAGTACTCCAGATGTGGCCTCACTAGGGCAGAGTAGAGGAGGAGGATGACTTCCCTTGACCTGCTTGCCACACTCTTGTTGATGCAGCCCAGGATGCCATTGGCCTTCTTGGCCACAAGGGCACATTGCTGCCTCATGGTCAACTTGTTGTCCCCCAGGACTCACAGGTCTCCACAGGGCAGCAGGTCAACCCCTAACCTGTACCAGTGTATGGGGTTATTCCTCCTTAGGTGCAGGACCCTACACTCGCCCTTGTTGAATTGTTCCTCTCCGCCCCACTCTCTAGCCCGTCCAGGTCTCTCTGTATGGCGGCACAGCCTTCTGGTATGTCAGCCACCCCTCCCAGTTTTGTGTCATCAGCAAACTTGCTGAGGGTGCTCTCTATCCCTTCATTCAGGTCACTGATGAATATATTGAACAAGACCGGACCCAGTACTGACCCCTGGGGAACACTGCTAGCTACAGGCCTCCAAATAGACTCCGCGCTGCTGATCACAACCCTCTGAGCTCTGCCATTCAGCCAGTTCTCAACCCACCTCACTGTCCACTCATCAAACCCATGCTTCCTAAGCTTACCTATGAGGACGTTATGGGAGACAGTGTCAAAAGCTGTGCTAAAGTAGACATAGACAACATCCACTGCTCTCCCCTCAACTACCCAGCTAGTCATTCCATCACAGAAGGCTATCAGATTGGTCAACTATGATTTTCCCTTGGTGAATCCATGCTGACCACCCCCAATAACCTTCTTTTCCGCTACATGCTTAGAGATGACATCTGGGATGAGCTGTTCCATCACCTTTCTGGGGATGGAGGTGAGGCTGACTGACATGTAGTTTCCTGGGTCCTCCTTCTTGCCCTTTTTGAAGACTGGTGTGACATTTGCTTTCCTCCAGTCCTCAGGCGCCTCTCCTGTTCTCCAGGACCTTTCAAAGATGATGGAGAGCAGCTTTGCAGTAACATCTGCCAGTTCCCTCAGCGCTCGCGGGTGCATTCCATTGGGGCCCATGGATTTGTGGGTGTCGAAAGTGCTCAGATGATCTCTGACCCAATCCTCCTCAACCAAGGGAAAGTCTTCCTTTCTCCAGACTTTTTCACTTACCTCCAGGGTCTGGAATTCCTGAGAGCTGGCCTTAGCAGTAAAGATTGAAGCAAGGAAGGCAGAGGCTGAAGTCTCTGATGAGATAAAGGCTTCAGTCTGAATGAAACTTCTTTTATGGTTTGCAGGTTAGTCATTTTCACATGGCAAGTCAGTCACCATGGGCATAGCTGGAATCAGCTGGGAGTTAGGAGGAACAGGAGAATGGTGAGAGTACAGATGTGAGGAAAATGTGCATAAATTTCACTTTTTAAATTAAAAAAAAGATCTGTAGGAAGACAGGCTTCAGTAGCTGCAAATATTCAAGGAACAATGTTTCTGTCTGTGATTAACTGGAAGATTTTATTCATCACTTGCCAGATACATCAGTGCCCTTTAGAGCATTAAGCTGAAGTACTGGACGGAGCTCCAGCTTTAGCCATAGAGAGCATTCAGAGAGTCTGCTTAGCCAAGCATGAGACAGGCTGTTGTGTTGCTTACTATAGTTAGCCACTGTAAGCACACAGACTCTATTGTGCTGCTTTCACGTTCTCTTGCAGGTTCAATTCTACTAGCTGCTTCTGGACTCTGAAGTCATACAGCAGTGCCTTCAGAAAAACACATGACTTTTGGTCAACGTTTTCACAACAGTTACCATAATCTCAAACATTCTAATTGATGTTCCTTAATCAATTACAGCTAGATACTGAAGTTAATAATTTACACGAGAAGTATCCTTGCACTTTTTTTCTCACACTACCTAGCAGAAGCTAGTTTTTGCTAATATAGAAAGGCTGGGGTCAGATATAGGTATAACTGTTTGGGGTTTAAAAGCTTATACCTGACAATTATTAGTCTGTATAGCAAGGCATGTCAGCAGAAAGAGACTCCATATAGTATTACTAAAGGGCTATAATATTGGAAACTGTTCACAGTCAGCGGAGGTCTTGCTAGCTGTCTGCAAAGAGGTTATTGCAGTGATGCCACAACTGTCCCAGCTGTCATTGAGTAAGAATAAGACTTCTAAGTATTTATCAGGACAATTGCTCCTATTAATAGCTACAGTATGTACCTAGTAACGTAAGAAAGACAGTTTGTCATGATTAATCTGATTTGTGCGATACCATCTGTTTCACATTTGAGTGTTTAACATCACAGGCTTATTCTACAGTAGTAAATCATGCAGGCCAAAATTTATTCTTTGGTTGTGAAGGCAAGTAGCATTGTATACCCCATATTTATTCATCTAAATGACCGTGTCCCCCAGTAACAGGATAGCCTCACCTATACGGCCTACTGGGGAGGATTTGTGTTTCATCCTATCCCCTGAAACATGCTCAGACATTCCTTTTCTGGTAGCGTGCTGGTTGGGATGTGCCAAAAAACATGGTGGGCGTATGCTATCAGTTAAAGAATACAAGCAATCACATTCCAATGTTTCAGTGAGGCTTTGACATTGCTAAGTTTAGTAGCATACACATACGAGCTCTTTTTTGTCTAGGCTCACCACTATCAGCTACCCTATCAAACATTTGAAAGACTGAAGCTTCTTTTAGGTGATAAACATACAGTTAAATGCTGCAATTTATAGGGAAAAATAAATATGGGAACAGTCCAGAAAGACTCTGGATGTTGGCTAACCAGTTGGATCAAAGGAGCCATGATACTATTAAAAAAATCTTAAAATTCCAGGGTAGACCTTCAGCCTGAAGCATAGAGCAATAAAGTCTATAGTCCATTACCCACTGTCTTTCTAGAGCACATTTAAATATGGCATCTTTGTTGCATGACAGGTGTGTACCTGGTCACACAATAAGCACACGTGTGTAGCTGCTGGACCACAGGATGACGTGTGCATTTCTGACATGCCAAGTGCTCTTCTGTTCACGTGCTTGTAGGCTGGTCATGAGGAGGGGCTAGGCCAGCTATGTGCAAAAGGGTTGCAAAATGGAATTATGTCTTAATAACGTCAATAAGGTTGAAATGAATCCAGTCATATCATAGATTGGTGTTATGTTGGATATGTTAAATTGTGCGACAAGGAGGGTGCCATTAATTGTCATCCTTAAGTGCTTCCATCAACGTCTGTAGATTTTACTGAAGGGAAGGATTCCTACCACCATTTTATCTTGGTAATTTGGACTTCGTACAGAACAGCGAGTGCCTATTGCTGCACAGTTCCTGACACAAGAAATAAAGGCTAACCTAAGAAAAAGCTTTTATGTATTTCAGTAATTACAAATAAGGAGGTAATGAAAAAATATAGACAGACTTTCATATTTTGACCCAATTCTTTAGAAGAAAAATCTAGTTAATACTTTGTGAATACCATTTGCTAGGTTTCATGCAAAAAACAAAAGACAAGTTTATTTAAAGGCTGTAAAAGGTTTGGTGTGACCCTGGAGTCAAGAAAAAATGCTCTCTGAAAGGCATGAGGCAGCTGTGCTCTGAGGGGAAAACAACTGTAATGAGAAAGGTAGTTTGAGTGGCCTGCTTAATTCATAGTATTAATTGAAGAAGTTAGGAGCACAGAGAGATAAAAATAAAACATTTTCTCAGCTGCTGTCACAGATGTGAATCTTCATGCAGCAAGAACACTTTAACTGGTAACACACAAATACAGAGGTGACAGCAAGTGCTTGGAGCCTTGTTTAATTGAGCAAGAGGAGGAAGGCACCTCTGTTACATTTGGGGGTTACTGCAAGGTCAAATCTAGTTTCTTTAAGTGGAGTATATTTACTGCTAGCAGGTATTTTTCAAGGATGAAGGATTCGGAAGGATAAAGTTCAAAATATTAATGCCATTCTTAGTACACATTTCAGTTTGGCCCAATATGAGACTCATTAATAACATGTACAGTATTTTTTTAGTAACCAGCCTTGCAGGAGCTCAGAGATGAAGCCACATCCTGTATAAAAGTATTTAACGTCTTACCACTCAAGAGCTATCTCTAATTACATGCATCAGAACTCCGGAACATTTGTATTGTAAATGTGTAATTAATTTGCATACTAAAAATACTTCAGGTCCTGAAAGTGTCTTAAAGTTCAATTATTGAGAGACTGTTTCACAAATACAGGATTCAGGAAAGAGAAAAAGCTGGAACAGAAAGGTATTATCATGAGAAATTTTAGCGAGATTTATGTTGAACAATGAAACACGTGGGAAAAAATGCCTGTTACAGTGAGGCTATGCATTCTCTTATCATTATTGCTATGTGTGTTACTGTAGGAAAGAGACAAACAATAAGCATCACAAGGCAAGGGTTTATCAGGAATTTTCTACTGAAAACTGGTAAAAGTATCTGAATATTTCTAGCCCTATGTATTTTCCTTGAATGGTAGTTGGGGTTCTTTGCATGACATTCTTTGCACACCTAATAGTCACACTAATGGCAACTTCATATTAAACCAGAGACAGATTATGCTGTCTGATGAATAATATAAATACTTTCTTTGAATTACATCTCATTTTGTGGTTTTCCCCAGCTGAGACACAGAGGTAGCATGCTATTGTCTCTTATTTCCATCTGGATCATTGTATTGGCTTTATCCTCAAAAGACACTTGGCTGACAACTGGAGGGATGCACATATGAAAAGAAAGCAGCAGGAAGCTAAGCTCAAATGACTTCTGGACTTCTGAACCATGGGAACAGAGAAAATAACTGGGTTTCTTGTACTGTTGTTCTGTGTTTCTACACATTAACTCTAGACATTCCTTATGGTGGCACTTAAAAAAATATTTCTGCTCTGTGCTGGATAGTGGGAAACGAACGTCTGCCGGAATACGAAAGTGGAGAAAGTCACTCAAAAGTTTTGTGGGAGAGAACTCATGTACTGCTCAGCCCACTGTAGCTGTGATTTTTTCACTCTTTCTAAGGAACAGTGCAATTAAGGTTTGCAAGGTCTTAGGCTGAATCTTTTAAGTATTTTTCTCCACAAGATTCCTGTTATGATCTAATGGCATTATTGTTTGTATTGCTTTGGTGCTGAGACATTTATACGAATGAATTTTATAAATAAGGTAATTTCTGCTGAGGTCAAGATCAACAAACATCTTTACCTCAGAATTTAAGAATAGAGTTATGTCTGATTAAAGTAAACTTCTGAAGAGATCAAGTAGACTTCAACATTTTCTTTGGAGATAATAAACCTTGATGGTTCTGCAGAGAGCGACATACCTCATTGCAGTCTCATCAGCACTACCTGTGACTCTTTCCGTAAACCCTTGCATGAAGCAAAGTGATTAATTTTTATCCAGATCTGCTGGGTAACTTTGCTGAAGTCTGTTCAGTAGGAAGAAGAATCCCAGCTCTTCTTCTTCTGGGCCCGCCAGATGCTGCACATCCCCTCTGAATTAAAAACTGAGCAGCTTACAGCAGCTGCTCCCTGAAGGACAGGGAAAACTAATAAATACAGAGTGTCCCACTAGAACTGAGAGTCTAGAATTGAGGACAATCTTGGTGAAGTTTAAGAAAATGCATCATATACCCCTTTTCCAGATCTGGACTGTAATCCATCATGAGGAACCTTGCTGCAGTGTAACATTAAAAACTGTAAGTTGATAATTAAAAACAAAAGAAGCATAAACATGTAATATTGTTGATCAGACAGTAAAGATTATTGTGTGTTACTTGACTGGCTTCAGAAATGGGCTACTGAGAGTGGGCTATTTCTAAGGAGCTTAACAGCATGCAAAAAATCTCTGTGGATGTAGATGAACTACTTTTGCTCTAACCCTCAGTGTTGTTAACCTTCAAGGGGGCACATAGCATCTCCTCACGTCTCCTCAAACTGAATCAACTGATGCCATTTAATTCAGCTACGAAGTGGATCAGAGCAGCAAACAACAGTATAATCAAGTTACTGCACTGAGAAGATGCTTGTTATCCACTCAGTGAGCAAAGTCTAGTTTCATGTCTTTTTCCTAAACATAGAAACATAGAATAGTTTGGGTTGGAAGGGACCTTTAAAGATCATCTAGTCCAATGCCCTGTGTACTGAGCAGGGACATATTCAACTAGATCAGGTTGCTCAGAGCCCCATCCAACCTGACCTTGAATGTTTCCAGGGATGGGGCATCTACCACCTCTCTGGGCAATCTGTTCCAGTGTTTCACCACCCTCATTGTAAAAAATTGCTTCCTTATAGCTAGTCTGAATCTACCCTCTTTTAGTTTAAAACCATTTCCGCTTGTCCTATCGCAACAGGCAATGCTAGGAAGTTTTTCCCCACCTTTCCTGTAGGCCGCCTTTCAGTACTGGAAGGCCACAATAAGGTCTCCCTAGAGCCTTCTCCTTTCCAGGCTGAACATCACCAACTTTCTCAGCCTTTCCTCATAGGAGAGGTGCCCTATCCCCCTGATCATTTTTGTGTCCCTCCTGTGGACCCACTGCAACAGATCCATGTCTTTCTTGTACTGAGAGCTCAACGTATCCAGCTGCAACTGATGAAGTGTTTTGAACGCTGACGTTTAAAATCTTCAAGTCTTTTGTTAGAGCAACTGTCTCATTAAGAATGTTCTTGAGGAATTCTAGTCAGAAATCGGTGAATAATTGTACAGGTCTAAGTGGGGGGAAAAACTTTTCATGTAAGATATTTCTATTTTTTTTTTCCCTTCATAAAATAAACTAACAGAGGGCTATGAATTGGACATATTTTGCTCAACTGAAATGGAAATATTTTGCTGGTTTTTGAGCGGCCTTTTTTCTTACTTAGATAATAAGTTTGGCTTTTATTTTTTATTTTTTTTTTTTTTAAATTAAATGTCGTTAAGGAACAAAACTGGTACAGTTTTCTTATCACTTTTCCAGTTTTCCAGTAGAAGAAAAATAATATGATAAATTCACAAAGAATTTCAGGTTACCCGTACAGAATTTTTGTTTTTAATCAGAAAAAAGTTTTCCAGCTCTATCTTTGTATCACAGTTACTCATATTACCACCTTTGTTAAATAATTGTCTTTGACTTATTTTTCTATGAATGTGTGAAAAATTGTTGCAAATGACTAGATTTTTTCTGCCTGAAATGGCTGTAGTACTATTCTCCCTACTGCCAAAGACATAATCAGCCAATTACAGCAGGAAGTACTCTAAAGGTCAAAGCTGTATATGTAGCTTATTGTCACAGCTCTGAAAATACTAGCATTTAACTTTCTCAGAAAAAAAAAAAAAAGGATGTATAATCAAGAGAAAGGCATGCAGCATGAAACCATTCTTTTGGTTTTAAGGGTGAAGGTGTTAAAATTGCATATGCTCAGTTTGTTACTGATGCCTTGTCAGATGATGTCCTTTTCAACGTCTCCAGGGATAGAGTGTTTCTCCTAAGCTTTTCTTTCATGGTTGTCAGTTTGAGGAATATTATTCATGTGAGTAAGTGCTGCATCTGCTGCCTGTATGAATTTGGTATATTCCCTGTTGATAAAGAATTTTTGTCTAATTAGCCATTTAATTGAAAGCTGAAATCAACAGCCTCATTTCATATTCTGACTTGCTGAAACCAATATGGGGTGAATAGTTCTTGTCTTTCCTTTAAGATAAAAGGCCCAGCCAGGCAACTGCAAATGACACTGGAAGTGTGGAACAACAAAAAAAATCTTTGTCGAAGGAAACTGTCTTAGTGTCCGGCTCACTAAATAATAGTGAAATGCACTTGGCAACTTAATTCCTTTCTCTCTCAGCTGCTTGGCTGTAATCCTCAGGGTAAATGAGCATGTGTTTACAGCTCTTGATCCAAGGTGGGCATTACTGTTTGGGGGCTAGATCCGCAGAGAACTTTGGGAGCTAAATATCAGATGTTGCAGCTGTGTGCCCCTGTCGTACAGTGCAGGTCCCTGTATTAGGTGCTCATAGTCTGTTTACAGCAAATGGGGAGAAATAATGATCTGTCAGTGGGTCTGAAAGAACAACTGTGTTGATTAGGGAGCTGCCTGAAATCAATCAGTCTATAGATGACGTGCAGTATAGCCCAAGTCTGCCTGAAATCCCGCTCTCCTCTGATGCACCTCGTTTAGTGGAAGAGCTGCCTTCTTTCCATCAGGTTCAGCTGGACATTTCTGCTGAAGGTAGCTTTCTGGAGCTTTGAAAGCAATAAGCAGATATCTACCTCGTAAACTATAATGTAGGCTGGTGATTAAGGCTTAGATTTACGAAATGGAAGATGATTTCCTACTCATTTCCTAATCAGAAACTTATTGTGGATAGAGCCCCTTTTCCCCTTCTTCTCTAGAGGGAGTCAGGACAGAAGCAGAAATACCAGATGCATTGGGCCCAGAGGAATTATGTGGATAGGGTGACAATTCTGAAGACTAGTTTTAGGCCATTTATGTGCGTTATGCAGATTTAGACTTACATATTTCATTAGTAATTAACCAAAATATGGAAATAGTATTGAGAACTCCCCCATGACAAGTGTGTTCTCCAACGTGTGAGCAACAGCAAGTATTTTGCAGTTCTTTTGACCCTATGACTCTTGCCCACATTTCTGCACAGTGGGATAGACTTGGCAAATACTGTATCCAGGAGTTTAATAGACAGCTGTGTTTAAAATTAGAATTTTGGCCACCCAAGGCCAAATTTCAGTGTTCAAGTTCTTTGTTTTACCAGATATCTGGACCTCTGCCTGACCAACACAGAGCTCAGAGCATAAATTAGAAATCCCACACTGCCAGTATTGTGCTCATCTTCATAAAAGGACTTGGAACTTTCCACTCCAAAATCCTGTTCCAGACGACCTAAAAGAATAAAAAGCATGGGCAATATGCTTACATTTAGCCTAGCTTGTAAAAGCAATTATAAAAGTTGTCTATATAAAGCAGTCCAAAGTACTTGATTTTTACATTGATTTAGTTTATAAGGGGCTCTTATACCTTCATTGAAATAAAAATGAGATGGTGAAAGCTGATGTTTTTCTGACTGTGTACCCTTTCTTATGAGAAAAATCTTAAAAGGAAATACATTTAAATCAGTAAGAAAATTAGTTATGAAGAGTCATTCAAAACCACTAGATTTTAGCAGTTCACACTTGGTGTATTTTGTTAATACTATTTTAGTACCTTTCATCTAGAGGGAAAATAAATACTGTTTTGTAAGGTAGGAGCTCCTGCAGGTTATTGTCCTGTTCTGCATTCCTATAGCAAGGATACTTTGGTACGGATCTTTGATTTCCTTCAACTTCTGAATCGGATTTCTGAATAGCTACATGAAACAGGAATGTTTATTTTAAATGTCTCTGAGCTGTTCTGGCACCTTTTTGTTCAGAGGCTGGTGTGGTGTTTTTTAATGCACTCTCTGAAGTCTTCAGTAACTATAAAAAGGAGAGATGGATTTCTTTCCCATGGTGAAAAAGGAGCTGTTACCAGGTACAATTTCTTACCAATGCCACTAGAAAATAAATTTAACCATTGCTGAGTGGTTTAAGAGGACGGTTTGTAGGCGGGATATAAACTGAATTCTTTCCTTTCACTTTCTAGTGAAGAACTCTGATATGTAGTTGTTATTCAAAGTGTAGGTCACAGCTCCGTTACTGTCAAGCCATTATTTGCACCCAAAATGTACGTCCCCTATTCTAGAGAGGCGTGTGGGCCATGAGTCATAGTCTGCGATAGGCATGCTCAAACTATGAAGAGGTGTTGGGAATAAGATTAGTCCTCAGCTATCCTACTGTCTGATTTTGCTGACTGATTGTTCTGACTACTGAAAATTGTACACTGAGAAGTTTGATCCCCAAACATGATGTAGAGATCTTACCTAACTTGAGACCTTACCTTACTGAAGATGGTGAATTCCTGACTGGGGCATGTGCTGGGGCCTTTCATAGACCTTTTCTAAAATTTTAAGCTGATGTTCTCATTATCTTAAACGTAAATTAGAAGCTGACTACATGTCAGAAGAAATAATAAGAAAAAAAAAGGCAAGAGCAAAAATATTTTTATTCACAGTACAGACACAGATACTCATGAGTCCAGGTCCCCACAAAAAGCCTCCACCTGAAATAAGGAAAAAACAATGTGTGCCCCTGTGCATGAATTAAAATTGGTATAACTATGGTATGGTAGAGACTAAAAGAATTTACGAAGTTCGTTTCCAGGGGAAATGTAAAAGAAGAAAAACTTTCATGCAGAAAAAGAAAAGGCTCAAATTCCAGAGAGCGCACTTCTGTTGCTGCTTTGTACTTAGTAGGGTACAGAAATAACCAAGCAAATGAGTGCTTGGTTTAGAGAGCAGATGGATAATGGTCAGAACTGAATGTGTAAAGATGATAAACTTGAAAAGCAAAGAAAGCCTGATTAAGCAGTACACTTAAACTTCTAAGCACACATGCAGATGTGGAATTGGACATTTAAAATTGCCATGATACAACGTACAGCATTAATAGCCATTTTCTACCTCACTGTCCAGCAAGAAAGGACTGCCTTAAAATTCATTAGAGTGATTTTGGTGTATTATGTGTAGCTGTGTTGGTTTTACTGAACTGTGCAGATTAATCAAGAAGAAGGCTATAAGCAAGATATCAGATTAGGATTCCCCCTGCAAGAACTGTACCAGAAATGAAAGGCTCCTTTAACAATTTGGAATAAATGTGGCAATCCCATTAGATAGTGACATATTGCAGGCAAAGCTTTCAGTAGTACTCACTAACTCAGATATAATGAAATACCAGTCTTCACACCAGTGCAAATAGCAACTGTTAAAACTTTCCCATAAAAGACAAGAATATCAGGGTTGAATTTGGCCAGTGTAATTTAAAACAACAACAAAAAGGTCATTAATTTTAAAAGAAATCTTTGTCTAATCAAGAGTGAGAGTTATAACTTCTTCTCATCAAATAATCCTGATAATATGCATAAAATATTAATTGAGTGCATTGCAGTTAATATGATATTGGGAAAGGTTGCAGTGACGGTTGAAAATTACGTGTCCAAATGGATGCGGTGGAAAATAATAGCTAGCTGGAGAGATCAAGGCTGAGCTTAATTAATCTGAAAGTAGAGAAAAAATTGGGGCACTATTCTCATTCATTAAAAGTAACACTGCAAACATTCTAAGATGCAACTATAGACTTTTTGAGTGAAGATAAATTGACTTTGATATGGCAACTAATGGCACGTACCTTTTCTTATAGAAGTTCATTTGTTAGTTCAATGATTAATGACTTGGATGACAATGTTCATACTGTTTACTTCAGGGCCTGGATGTTTCGTCTATGTGTATACATCTGATCGGAGATTTTAACAAAAGTTCCCCTTTGACACAAGAGACGATAGCAAAATGAAAAAGCGTGCATTAACTAACAAGCATGAGTTAACTAACAGACTTCAGAGAAAAAAAATGAATGTAGAGGAACTGGTACAAGCTCAAATCCAGTGTCAGGCAACGAGGAAGGACTCTGGCACTTAGGCAATGTGTACACTAATGAAACCAGAGGGACAATGTCATTCTCTGCTTCTCATGACAAGTGGGATCACATAGGTTGTGTCCATACAGCCAAATTTTCTCTCCCTCCAGGACAGGATGACTAGTCCTTGGTGCCTCCTGTGAATGGTTTCTGGCTTTTTCAAATTCCTAAGCTACCCCAGGTGTTGTCTGGGAGAGTGCTAAGGGGACAGACCAAAAGCATGCCAGGGATGGTGCCATTGGTGTGGATGACTCTGTGCTGATGTGAGAACTGGTGCCCTGGTCCTTTTGATAGACCAGTAAAAATATAGATTTAATGTCTGGAAAGTCCAAGTATCCACACAAAAACGTGCAAAAACGGAGATAAGTACTGAGAAAAGCTGAGACAAACAAGCAAGCTGACAGAGATCCAATCCAGCAATAGCAATATTTCAGGGGGTTCTTCTGCATGCATCTGAGGCAGAGGTCTTGTTAGACCTAAGCTATAAAGGAAGTTAGGTGAAAAGTGTATATTATTTTGTAAAAGAATGATTTAAAACAAACAACAGAAACACAAGAAAGAAAAAAAATCCAACAACACGAGAGTATGAATTTGCAGTGTAAAGTTCCTCCAGATTTCCAGCTTGGATACCATCCTAGTTCCTGTATGATGTAAAAATGTTCCCTTAATTTATGTTTTTTCCCTAGGATGTGATTTAATAACAGAATAACAGGACTCCTGCAGTTAATGCTTCAGGTTAAGAGACATTATCCGAAATCTGTGCTGGATGGCTCATGTAAGGCCTGGTAGTATTATCAAGTCTTTCTCTTTGCAATACAGGAGGTTTTGCTTTCTGTAAGCATAGAACAAAAGCCCTACTGGAATAAGGAGTCCCAGTCCTCTTCCACAGAAACTGTGAGCGCCAAGGCACATGATTAGGAAAAGGGAATATCATTGAATGAACGTTATACTTGTTTTGTGAACTACAGATGCGCAGAGCTATACAACAGTAAAATATCATTGTTATATTTTTCACATCCAAAATCTACATCATATTTGCTAAGGTTAGATGAGTAATGTTTCCAACCTAATTAACTAACTAACCCATATAGTAAGTTAGCTCCCTCTGAGAGTAACATGAAAAATAGCAGACTGTTGCCTATTGCAATTATAGAAAAGAACACAGGGTATTATTTGTAGACATGAATGAGTTATTGTCAGTCACTCAAAATTATGCATGAAAAAACCCAATGTGTGAGAAAGTGAAAATTACCAACTGCAAACTGAATTCTTTCTAAAACTTATTTTTTTATTCAACTTTGCATGTGTTCAGAGTAATCCATTGATTATTATACTATTATTTATGAAGATTGTTTTCTCTGGTATTGATTGAAAGACTTTTTCTTTTTTTTTTTTCCTTTTTTTCTTCCCCTGGCAACATTTCTGTCAAGTGATTGCTGTGACAGAACCAAGGGAATAATAACAAAAGCGGAGGTTCATACGAAGGTCAGCTGTGAACATATATTGTTCTCTTTCAGTGATGCTTTATTGCAAGTCTTGTAGTTTGACATTGTTTGACCACCATTAACCCCAGATCTGTGCACTGCCAAATCAATTGACAGGACAAATATGAGCCAATCTACGCGTGGTTACACAATCACAGTTCAAACGTGCATTCTAGGACTAGCAAGATGCCTCAGTAATACCTCAATCATGCTGCCATCTATAGCAGACTGCATATGTCTACCTAGTCCCTTTCCGGTCTAGGGACTGAGGAACACCAGCTGGTTTGTACTTTGGGATGTTTTGATCAGTTCTATGAAGGCAGAAGTGGTGTGTAGAGGTGGACAATCTGCTTCCCAAACCAGTCACCACCCAGGAACTAGACACAATAAATATTTAATGTCAGACAAAGGCAGGCTGCCTTCTGCCTTTCAGCACAGAGGGAGTGATGTCTCCTTTTCATCTCCCACCTGAGCAAGTACAGCATCAACAGCCAGGATCCACATCTGCTGTGATTGCGCTGTAATGTCACAGCTGCACCCAGACTCATGGCACAACTCACTCTCCTGCTCCTCAAGGACCACAGACCATGGCAGATTTCGGAGGTGGAGGTGGGCTTAGCACAGGCTGAACTGTTCACATTGCTAGGGAAACCTGTGTTCCCCCAGCGAACAGCAACACGCTTCATGTATCTAAGTTCATGAGGAAACTGCTGATTATGCTAGCAGTTTGGGACTGGGGTGCCTGCTGGAAGGGGACATTCAGTCTGGGAAGAAGGTAATGGATATTGGTAGAAGTGTGAACTCGCCCCTAATTTGGTATGGTGGACAGTGAACTTGAGGATGCCGAGGAGTTTGAGGAAGAAGGCTGTGGTGGACGTGAGGGAGATGGCATGCCTGACTACTGTCACAGCCATCAATCTTCTTTGGGTTAGAAAGATTTGTGAAGTAACATCCAGCCAAGTGATGAACACTTGAAATGTCATATTGTGCTTTGCTCCATGAGATATTCGTTCAGGTAATACATTTTTTTTCTAAACCGAGACAAATATTTTAAGGGGTATTATTTAGTGTTTCAAATCTTCTCAAGTATGCAGATAATACACCATGAGTCTGAGCCTTCCAATCAGTAGCAAAACTGTCATTTATTTCAGAGTTTTTTAGTTCAGTCTTTATCTGGTGATTCAGAATGAAGAGCACACGGAAAAACCTAAACTATTGTTTATAGTTCCACTATCTACAGACAACTATAATTAAAGTTTTGAGGTGCTTATTCTGAACTCAGGTGTTTAAACTGTGACAAGGGTTCTGCAAGACTCATTTTTAACAAATGTATATTTTAAAATTCCCTACCAAAATTAATTGAGCTAGCTATCAGTTTTCATCACCTAGGTCATGTATGTAATTTTTTGAGAGGCATTTCTCAGACTACAGAGGGTTGTTCATCCTGACCTAACATTTTCTCTCTTTTCTTTGGTTATTGAAAGAACATAAACAATTAACTCCGACTATTTCTAACCCTCAGACAGCTGAAAGCAGATGAATCCCATCCATTGCACCTGAAGATTCTGAGAGCTCACACATGTGCTTTGGGTTTGAAAAGGGCAAATTGTGTTTGTATTCTCAGACATGATCCTTAACATTTACAGGACTGACAGGTTTGCATTTGCAGACAAGCATGTAGCATCACTCTCTGCACTGTTTTCTGTAAGAGTACTTTTTGTATTTTAAGTACATCATAAGTAATGAAAATAAATGAAAGATATAAACCAACAATAATTAAATTATAATAATAGTAATAATAGTTAAATTATTATTATAAAAACAATCCATAGAAAAGAGCATCACCCCAGTTCAAAAAGCAAATGTTACAGGGACAACTTGGAATACATGGTCAACTGACTTTAATAATTTTCTGGTGTCCTTCATGCTAGGACTTCTAAGTCCACAGGGAAGGAGGCTCGGTTGCTGACTGTACCATTTAAAAATTTAATCATTACCATTTTACAAAAAGGTCAGTAATGCAAGTTCAGGAGAAGTAGTGGCCTCGGTCTTTTTTCTATAAGGATAGAGAGAAAAAAAAATAGGATTTAAGAAAAACTTCCCTAAGGAAGATTTTACCACTTCTCATCTGGAATCCCTTCTTTGCTCTTCCTCTCGTCATACTTTTCCCCATGTGTTTCTCATTCACCCATACATGGCTACCTCCCTGTGCCACTCACTGATGGCTGGATAGAATGTAAAGCCACGGTTCCTTTGGTCCCAAGTACTAAAAATACATTTTATGTCTTTCAAGCCTTTTAGGTCTCTTGATGTATATTTTATGACTGTTGTTGAGAGTCCCCATCTCCAAGGTTAACATCCAAAGGCTTCTAATCAAACATTCATGCCACCAAATGTTCTCTTTGATATACCAATTTTTATGTTCTGAAAATCAAATTGATAAGAACCTTTAAGAAATTTAAGGTTTTTAACTTTTTGAGGGGAGAAATTCTCATAAATGGTGAAAATTAATGAATGTGAGTTTCTTGCAATTCAGTGGATGACAGCACTGGACAAACCAGCGTAGATGTGGTTCCCTGAGAACTTTTAATGCTTT
This sequence comes from Dromas ardeola, assembly GCA_013398915.1. Classification (NCBI taxonomy): domain Eukaryota; kingdom Metazoa; phylum Chordata; class Aves; order Charadriiformes; family Dromadidae; genus Dromas; species Dromas ardeola. The sequence continues at coordinate 368,808 of VYZM01019365.1, forward strand.
AGATGCATGTGTAACTTTTTTTTTCTTGAAAGATTAGAAACCCCATTAACTGAGTTCTATCAAACTTGATTTGCAAATTAGAATTAAATTTTTACATGTTGAATCTTTAATTTTTTGCAGCCCTCTCACAATGCCAAATAAAGTGCAGCATTTGCTTAGCAAAAAGCAGAATATCTTCTTCCTGTCTTGGTTTGAGGTAAAACAGAACCAACTTTCTGTCAGTGATTTTATTTCTTAGCTAGGCCTCTTCTAATTCTCTGAAATTAACAGCATGTTGTGCCAAAAATGATTTGTTCTCAGAGTGATAAGACCAATGTTTACAATTAGGGCCAAGGAATGGTACGCAGAGAGGCTCTTGCTTATACTTATTACTATAACAACCAAGGCCAGCTAATTTTGTTATTTGCCTCGTTGGAGCGTCGGAAACGGAAAAGCATAGAGGGATCCCACCTATAGGGAGGAGCAGACAGGACAGGTGACCCAAAATTGACCAACAGGAGTATTCCATCCCGTCTGCCCCATGCTCAGTATAAAAACTGAGGGATCAAAGGGTCATCTCTCTTTTCTTCAATGGCCGACGTCCGAGGAGGACCCTGCCTGTTCATCTGCCTTTGATCCCGATCCGTGTGTTCCTGACTGGAACACATGGATCTGAAATCTGAAATCTGATTCCAGCTCTGGAATCCAGTTCCCACCTGTTGCTGAGTCCAG
>VYZM01019365.1:369609-387553 GCA_013398915.1 Dromas ardeola
CAGTTTTGTATATACTGAATCTATTTTATTATTTCCTTTCTATTTTATTACTAATATTTCATTAAAGTAGTTTAGTTTCTTCTAAACTTGTACATGTTTTTACCTCTCCTCCTCCTCTCTGTGAGCGAGGGGTGGGGGGGGAGCATCTGCTGCCAGCCATTGGCCAGTTTGACCAAAACCACGACACCTGCCTACTCTCAGTCCAGTATGTTTTCAAAACACAGTTTAACTGATTTTAGGCTCTCAGGGTGTGTCCTACTCGTTTTATTGGCATGAATAATTTCATTGCATTCCTGGGAAATAGGGGAGGCAAGATTTAATGTCTAGAAATGAAAAGAGGTTGATGACTTATTCTTTGGAATTAGAACTGTTTCAAATTCATACTGTTACACCAATAATTGCAGGTGGACAGACAATATTAATATGTAAGACTTCAGATTATTCCAGCCATATGGGATGCAAAGATTTATTGCCAGACTAAATAAAGCAGAGTAACAAAACAGCACATGTGATACATGGAATGAGTGTGAGCTCTGCTTAATGGATCCATTAATGTACCTAAGCCTGTTTTTATGTATCTAGCTTTTACTACCTTGGAATAATGCAATCCCTATAAATTTTACCATTTCCTATCTCTAACTGCATTATCCCTTTTCTAGAAATCAGTACTGGTGTTTCAAATAACTTCATCAAAAATCCGCCGTGGTGGGGTTTTATTTGCCTTTTGCACACCTGCTTCTGAAGAGAGGTGAGTACCTGAAAAGCTTTACTTTCATTGAATCTAGCTGCTGCAATTCTGGGGAAAAAGCCTAAAAATACGAACAGATTAACTTTAAAGATCTCATTGAGCCCTCAGAATGATTAATGAACTACTAAATTTACAGTTTTAAAACCATCATATTTCTGTGTTATCCAAAGATTGCTTTGCATGTGATCATTCACTGGAGCACGCAATAGTCCTTCTGCCATCACCCAGTTACCCAATTCTATGATCACTTTCTCTTGCACACGCTTTGTCTGGCAGAACATTTTCAGACACACTGCGGAGAGTTTGGTACCTAGGCAGGAGTTAAATCAGATGTCTGTGGGTCCAGCTTCTGGCATTTCACTTTAAATATTTGAATAACTCTTTTGGCTTGTGTCTTATTTTAAACTTCTACAAGTTTAAGTTTAGTCATTTTCACATGTGCTTTGATGAGTTAACCTTTATGAGGAAATCTAAGGAAGTATTTCTGCGCCCAAAACTCGACATATGCCAAAGTAGCTAGGTGATTCAGTTTCGTAACTAAGCATTTGCCTTCTTTAATATATATATCAGGCATGCATTCAAACACAAATTAAAAAGTAAACTTTAAATGTCTCTGGAAGTCTGGGATCTCAAAAATCAAGTCTGCAAGTCAATTTGACAAGGCGTATAGAGTAGATATTTTGTGTACCACTGAAGGGCAGGATTTGTTCATTAGATATATGCAATTAGTCACCTATTCAGTTGTCAATGGAAAAAGATTAGACACTTCTAAAGCTAAATTCATCATTTCCTAAAGTGAGTGGGTAGGAAAGGTGGGGTGGGTTAGCCTTTACAGATGCCTACCTCTCTTCTTTGGCTACAGTGGGACCCTAAGTAAGTAGTTCAGTGCTAGCCAGCCACTGTCGCCAACTGAAATTTCAGTCTAGCACAAGGATTTTTCAGTACCAGTACATTAAAAGTACCAGGGATGTTCTCTGACACTGAGGTCAGCTGGTATAAAGTGGCTGGTATTCTTACTGTTGAATTTATTTTCAGTCTAAAATGCTGCCAAATGCTAAAAGAACTGATTGTCATTAATCTCTAGACACATGAAGGAATTTTAAGGGAGAGTGCTGGTTGGGCTGCAATAAATGTGTGCCAAGGATCTTTTTAACAATTTAGCAATGTAGAGGATTGAGTTTGAGAACCTAGAAGTGCTCCTTGCACTAATAAAAGCAGGAGTTTAGAAACAGCCAGTGGCAAGACACTCCTGAAATATATGTGTGGGACCAAAGTGGACTGCTGGAATTCCAATAAGGGAAGTAAGAGAAAACCTATATGGTGGTGTGGCAACTGGTGACTAAGGGGACTGGATCCAGTGACCTGTGTGGTCTTTTCCATGTCCATGTTCTATTTGAATCCAAATTTTTGTGGGACAAAAGAAGATTCTTCAACAGAAAATGATGCCCCTGACTCTCTTTTCCAAAGTAAAACCACTTTTCACTGGGAAAAACTTTCATCCAGAATAGTTTGTTGTGTACGTAGATGCTTTCTTACTAGTTTTGGTTGGTGCAGACACAAAGGTGCCGATATATTAGCCAGAAACATAATCTTCTATCTGAAAGCTCTTAGGAAAACTGAAGTAGTATATTTCTAAGCAACCCTTTTTCAGACCCTGTAGATCAAGACAGTCTGGATAAAATAACAGCCAACAAGTTCATTTCTTAGCTTCTAATGTTTCCCTAAACACTATTTACACTCCCACTCACTGCAAGATAAAATAATTATCTTACTTAAAACATTTGCATTTATCGCTTATTACAAAAGTTTGTCCAGTTTGTCTCATCTGAATTAGCGTGCGGTAAAAACTCCTTATCCAGAAACACTGCCAGTCATGAGCTCAGTTCATACGGCTTTTGCCATCTGTGATAGAAGATGTATGTCTGGAAATAAAAGATAAATATGACTCCTGGGGAAAATTAAATTCTAGATTTCCCTTGGTAACAGAATAATTTTACCTTAGGAAGGTAAGAGATCTACTGGTGATATGAAAACCACGTGGCAACAGTAAAGGAGAAAGGCAAAAATGGGTGAAACTAGAAATAAGACTAGTAGGAAACAGAAGGGGAGGCAGTGGTACAGTAAGACAAGGGCTGGTGCCAAGGACATCGTCTATTGTACTCCTACGTGCAAGTCTGTTGTGCTCTGCTGCTCAAACTCATTTTCTTTTCCTTCCTAGAGTAACTTTCAAGACAGTCTTTATAAAATCATATTTTATTGAGTCAGCTGAACCAAATGTATTTTAGAGAGCCACATGAATTCCTGCCCTATTTCAATTATTTAAGCCACAATATATTATTTAGTGTTCTGTGTGTTCATTTGTTTTTGGTCAATCAATCTATGTGTATCAAAGAAATGACATTCTGATTTGAGTGCTCCTTTTAAAATGGTATTACGAGTTACTCTCAAAAAGAACTTTTAGAGCTCATAATACTTTGTGTATTCCAAGAAACTATGAATGGCTCTTTCCTGTTTTATATGATAGTTTAATTTCAGTTCTCATCTCTCAGGCAAATATACACAGTGCAATATAAAAGTATAATCTAATCTCTCAGCAGGGTAAATCTGATCAAAGTGTTGTTTATCTGTCTTTTTAAAAAGGGTGGCACGTATCCTCCCTAATACAACCCAGAGGTCTCCATGCCTTTCATTGGGCATTACATGCTCTCTGGGAGCTGCCTGAGCCCAGATGCCTAAATGAGAAGGGACAACACAGTGGAGGGGGTCTTTGCATGCTCAGGGGAGGAGCTTCTCTTCCTTCCAGTCTGATGGGGAATCTGTTTTCCCACTTTTTGATGCCCGTTTTTATTTCTCATACCGCAAGTGGCAGTAATGGAGATCAAATGCACCTAAAAGCAACAATAAGGCCATATTTCCAGGCTCAAAGCCTGTAAGGAAATTTCCATTCCGGTGTAGCTGTGGAAAATGGAGGACCTCTGGCCACCAGGAGAGGAAAAGGGGCTTTCAGGGCAAACACACCGAAAGACACTGACACCAGGATCTGGAATATCATGGTGAGAGGAGGAAGATGGCAAGAGCTCATGGGATAACTGATGGGACAATGGGACACCTGTGGTCACTTTGGACAGGGACAGGACAACAAAGGAGCATTCATGTGGAGCAGCATCAAATACTGCCCACTGCCTTTCCTTACAAGGGAGGATCTCGACCTAAGGCAAGGCAAACTCTTCTACTGTTATATCCTCTTACAGGCATTATTAGTCCTGCCATGAATAGTGAAATTACATCTTAGAGGTGTCTATCCTGGAAATTTCAATGCTGTAAAGTTTGCAGACAGATTTTGTTGTCATTCAGAGAAAGTGATTGCAATTTAGAAAATTTCTGTGGCAGGGTAGTATTTTCTTCCTAGTTTTAGGGAAAAAAAAAGCCAAACCAGTTTTACTTGTGGCAGACTTGAAAGTGTTAGGTTTATGATTGGACTTGATGATTTTAAAGGTATTTTCCAACCTCAATGGTTCTATGATTCTATGCGTTGTAAGGCAGACCATAGCGTGAGAGTAAGTCAACAACTTTTCTTGGAGAAAAGACTTATCAGAGGAGAAAACTGACAGGATGCAAAATCAGTAAGTTAGAAAAACCTATCCAAAAATCACACTTCGTGCATTTCAGGTTAGGTTGTGAGCCAATGGTAACTGGGTAGCCATGTTTTATTAAAGAAAAACTAATAGCTGTATTTTTCAGTAGATCCTGCTGTCTTTTCCAGATGGCAACAAAATAACAAGCAACACTGCTGATGGAAGCAAGAAAATAGGGACATATGCACCTGCTCTTCCTACTGCTTCAGAGATAAAATATTACTCGTTTTGCCAACCATGACTGCATTAAGTGACAGTTTTGCCATGAGAAATCAGCACTTGCTTTTTATGGCTTAAATAAAAATATAATTCTGCTCTGGTAGCCTGAGACACCGTATAGTTACAGAGTAAACATCCTGTATGCTTCCAAATGCTGGCCTGTTTGGTTACCAAAATCCTTTGGAGCTATACCAAGAGGCACATGGCAATTCCATCTTCAGCTGCACCCTGTCTTTGACTTCTGTGGTTGCTGGAAAGCTTGGGAATTGAAGTTGTTTCTTTTTCCTCTTCCTCATGTTTTTCTTCTTTCAGTCTGCATATACTTCCTTTCTTTCAGCTTTTTTTGGATCATTTTCTTTTCAATAAAACATCAGAGAGCAATAACTTTTTTATTGTGAAGCATCAGGGCTGTTCCTAGATGTCTTTCTGTGTGGGTCGCTGGTATTTCACCAGCAGTTTCCTAAACTGGTGTATTTTTCCCTATTCTGTCTGAACATTGCTGAGAACTTACCACTAAAGGTATCTGAGGTATCGAGATGGCCAAAGCCACAGAAAGGTACCTGCAGAGAAATTCCGTCAACTAATTGCCATAGATTCCAGTGGCATCCTGTGACCACGGTGTTTCTGAATATATTATGAAGCCCTTCTAGTGATCTAAAAATCTATCTAACTGACACTTAGTATTGACCCCTTGGGTGGGCTAGTCTATCTATATTTGACTGTTAGCATATAGACTGTATTGATAGACTATTGGCATATCTACATTTGCCTTCATAGGTATAACGGTTCATTTTTTATCTCATATTTGTACTTACGGTTCTCACAGTCCAACTTCAATCCCTGGCTAAGATTGCATTGCTAGTGTCCAGTTTCACTGCTGAATAACCTCACAGGCTTTAATGTTTAGGTACATGGAATTAGCTGCTTCTGTGAGAAGTAAACCACTATTCACACCAGCTGAGTGCATATGGTCATGTTTTCCTTTCTATCTACAAGGATATGAATAAGCTTACTGTCTCACAGCAAAATGGCTAATCCTTCCACTGAATTTGCAGAGTCTTATTCTTTGCCATTGGAGCCTCGACTTTCAGTTCACGTAGACAAATGGTGGTATGTCATCAATGTCTGGAGCACTTGCCAGTGTGTTGTATGCTTTTTTTAAGATGCTGAAGCGTCTTAATTTTTTTTTTTTACACCATCTCTGACAGATATCAATCTGTCATGGCTTATAGAAACTCAAGATCTAGTAAAGTATGCTTTCTGGTCTGTCCTGGTTTGAGGTAAAACAGAAAAAACTTTCTGTTCAGTAATTTTTACTTCTTAGCTAGGCCTCTTCTAACTCTCTGAAATTAACAGCATGTTATGTTTAAAACGGTTCGTTCAGAGTGATAAGACAGTTTGTGCCAAGGAATGGTACCCAGAGAGGCTCTTGCTTATACTTATTGCTACAACAACCAAGGTCAGCTAATTTTGTTATTTGCCTCGTTGGAGTGTCGGAAATGGAAAAGCGTAGAGGGATCCCACCTATAGGGAGGAGCAGACAGGACAGGTGACCCAAAATTGACCAACAGGAGTATTCCATCCCGTCTGCCCCATGCTCAGTATAAAAACTGAGGGATCAAAGGGTCATCTCTCTTTTCTTCAATGGCCGATGTCGGAGGAGGACCCTGCCTGTTCATCTGCCTTTGATCCCGATCCATGTGTTCCTGACTGGAACACATGGATCTGAAATCTGAAATCTGATTCCAGCTCTGGAATCCAGTTCCCACCTGTTGCTGAGTCCAGCCTGGGACTTCCCCAGTGCCTGCCAGTGATATCATCCTGGGAGCTTAATATGGTTTTGTATATGCTGTATCTATTTCATTATTTTCCTTTTTATTTTATTATTAATATTTGATTAAAGTAGTTTAGTTTCAGTTTCTTCTAAACTCATAAATCTCTTTATCTCTCTTCCTCCTCTCCATGCACGAGAGGCTGGGGGGGACATTTGTCGCTGGCCATTGGCCAGTTTGGCCAAACCCACGACATGGTCTCAGCAAAACAATGTCAAATTTAATGCCTACTATGCTGTAACGAAACTATCCCCTCTTCCTTCTCAGTTTATTGACCTCTTTCCATGTAGAAGGACAAAACAGCAGTAGTAAAGAATAACAAGTAGTAAAGAAGAAATATAGAAAAGCATACATTTAATTTCATGGTTGGTCTGATGGCTGTGTATCTGAATGGAAATTACTCTGGTAGCCAAGTTTTCATTTTAAATGAAATCAGGAGTCTCCTTTCTAAACTCCTGCAGATAGTGAAGCTTCATTGAGCCAAACAATGTTTTCTTTTAATAGCTATACCACTTTATTGCAGATAGCAAGTTCCTGTGCTTTAGAGAGAAAGTGAGTGATTGAGTCAACCTCCTCACTAGGAGGGCTGCTTTGTGTCACCACTGATCAACCTCTGTAAGGAGGCTGAGGTAGACACAGTGGATTAAAATGGTTCTTTTTTTTACTCACAAGTAAATTCTGTACTGCTGGTGGCTACAGGGATTTGCTGCTCTCAGTTTAGAGCAATTTTAAGTGAAATCCTGAAGGGATATTTTTTCCCATGGTCGGATCAGAGTTAACAGATACTGATTCTGTTCAAATCAAAGTGATTTGAAATGATTGCCGTCAGATTCAGAGGTCACTATAACTATGAGCTGAATTGGCACAGACACCTTGTGGAAAAAAGATGCTAGAGTGGCCAGATTTGGCCTTTCTGGAATATTTAGAAAAACATAAAGAAAAAACAATGAGGCAAAACGTTAATGACAGCTGTCAAACTGTTGGGTTTTCTCCTCTATTTGACCATGGAAGATCACACCAAAATGTCCTGCTTCAAAACAGCTACTTTATTTCTCAGTTCCACAGATGAGGGCAGCTCCATTTTGACATGCTCCCAGGATGGGAAAAAATGAGATGAGAGCTGTTTTGTGAAGCGTCTACTGCTGTGGTAAAGAAATATCTGATTGGATCAGTACACAATTTTGAACAGCATCAAACCTTTCATTGCACTTCTTTTGAGTGAATAATTAGAAAAACAACCAGTTTCCTTTGGTTAGTATAGTCTGCACTTCCTTCAACTGGCACTTGGATGGCTCTTTACCTGATGGTCTATGAATTCAAGGGAGGAAGTAGACGATCTACTCAAAATGTCAGAGGAGGCATGACTGCTGTGGCTTGTGCACTCTGTACAAGTTCCTGGCCTGAGACATCTTCCTTCTTTCTTCTTTGGAAGGAATCTCTTGGAAAAACAAAAAGCTTCTCTCTTAATTATGTAACTAGAGTCTTGCTACAAAGTTTTGAGAGTCAAGAAAGCTGTAAGTTGCAGAGATTCATGTTCTTATAGCACAGTAATCATCCCTACCTATGACAGTAACTTAAAAAAAACCAACCCACCCAACAGAACTCTATGTTTTAACCTCTCCACAATGCAAAGCAGCAAAGCTACTCATTTAATTCTTCCTGCTTCCCTTGCTGTCACGCTGGCTGGCACTTGACCCCAACACTGTTCATTGGTGGTTCCCTGAGCACAGCCTACCCTGCCTGCAGAAGCTCGCAGAGCTGATGCTGTTTTGGACCCTACTCCTTCCCATGTCCACCTCAGCCATGGTTCTGGTCCAGGGCTGATAGGACTGGTGCAGCCCTCTGGCTTTGCCCGAGCCTTGCAGGTGTCTCTGCACTGTACTCCACCATGCTTTCTGCTCTGGAGGCATAGTGCAGAGGTGTGGGAGCCAGCAAGTACCTCTCAGAGCTTGTGCATCTGGTCTCTATGCTTGCATCTTGTCACTGAAAGGTGTTTCGCCATGTGCTGTAAGCTTAAGTTCTTGGATACATCGAACGTGTGGTATTTCACTGTGGTTAGAGTGTGTGGTTGTTCAAACTCCCAAGCGCTGAATTCAAGCTGGAAAAATGTCAAAAAGTGTTAATCATGTTCTATTATGTGCAGATGCTCTTGAAAAAAAGGATCAGACAATTCTGCTTTCAGGAAACTAAGCAGTGTCCATAAGACAGATTTCAAAGCAAAACATTCCACTGCAGGTGCTGCTGCAATAGACATTTCAGCCTGCGACTGAAAAGCAGTGTGAGAATTACTTTTACGGGTCATTATGAATGAAAAAAAAAAAATCAAATCATTGTTTGTGGGCATTTCTCACAAAAGACTCGGGAGGGGATTGTTGGTAACACATCCAAACACAAATACTGTGTTATGTTCCTATTTACACAAGAATAACATTACAAAGGTATACGTAACATACCATTTGTGATCATGTTAATAAATGGTGAAATCCAGGTGAACAAGTGTTGAAGAGATGCTTTGTATAACTGTTTTTGGCCGGATTGGCCAATCAGAGACCAATCCAAAGAGAGGAGAGGAAGAAATAAGGAGATTTATGAGTTTAGAAAAAGAACTATACTTTAATGAAAATAATAATAAATAAGGAAATAAGAAATAATAAGAAAATAAAAAAAAAGTATACAATATATACAAAACTGTATCCAGCTCCCAGGATGACGATCACGTCACCAGCAGACACAGGGAAAGTCCCAGACTGGAGTCAGCGACGGACAGGAGCTGAATTCTGGAACTAGAGTCAGGAGTGCTCGGATCGCGATCGCAGGCAGACGAACAGACAGGGNGATCCCTTAGCTTTTATACTGAGCGTGGCGCATATGGGATGGAATACCCTGTTGGTCAGTTTTGGGTCACCTGCCCTGTCCCCTCCTCCCTATAGGTGTGACCCCTCTACGCTTCTCCGCTTCCAACCCTGTAACGGGGCAAACAGCGAAGTTAGCTGACCTTGGTTGTTATAGCAATAAGTATAAGCAAGAGCCTCTGTGCATACCATTGTTTGGTATAATCAGGTCTTATCACTCTGAGAGTGAACAGTTTCTGAACAATATGCTGTTAATTTCAGAGTTTAGTCAGTTAGAAGAGGCCCAGCTAAAAAGTAAAATTACAAATCAGAAAATTGGTTCTGTTTTACCTCAAACCAGGACAATAACTTATACTTGACTTAGTGTCACAGCTACGTACAGTAGCTCATTTAGAATAAACAGCTACTATACAATACTACAAAACACCATATAGCAGATTGATGCAATGAACTAACATTGTTATATTCAGCAGATATCTTCTGTAAGATTTAATTAAATTTTGTCCTATGACAACTATATTTTTTGTAACTTGTTTTGAAGAAAACTTTTTAAATTTGCATAATAAAATCCAATAGGAGGAAAAGCTTTTGATGGTAATTTTCCTGAGAGCTTACTGGTTTACTATCTTTAGAAAACACATCTGCTTTAATAATATATTTCCATTGGCTTTATGCTCATCCATATAAATAATTGCTCATAGACAAGTAACCAAGTAGTCAATACTGTGAGCCCCTGTCCATGAAGGGCCTCTTCAAAGGCAACAAGTTCTGATTAAATCAAACTAAAAGAAGTACTTAAAGAAGTATCAGTTCTAAAGGATAATGGATTTATATTTGCTACCTGGAACTCAGAAGCATCAGAGTTATGAGATAAAATCACTTTTAAAGCTATGTACTTTGCCTCAGGACAATAGAGAGAGAAATCTACATGTGAGATGGAGAAGTTTGGTTCTCATCTCTGACCCTGTTGGAGCCTGTGTAATTCAACAGAATTACACAGAATGGAGAAGAGCATCTCTAATAGTGAAATGCACATGGTCTTCACTTCATTGTTGTACTGATCCTATTCCCAGGCCGGTCAGTCCCATGGGAACATCTCTCAAGTATGAAGTTAACCATATGGAGGATGAAGACTTTCTGAGGGAGTTCTGTGTGCAAACCTGTCTTTGCCTTTCTTGATGGACTGTAGGCACTGAAACATGTCTCTTTTCACATTAGGTCTGTGTCTAAACAACTGTTACAGTAAAAGGAGCGCTAAGCAGCATGTTCAGTGGAATTAACAGAATTAGTCAGCTCACCCTAAAACAGACACCTATATCTGACTAAATAGTTTTGCAGGCTTTACTGACTGTATTGGCTGAGGGTGCAGTTAATTTGTCCAAATACATGCATCTAATATCATCTGTCATGTGACAGGGCATTCTCCCTGGCCCCCACCTCCTGCTTTGGAAGACCACAGGACTCCCTCTTGTTCTGTCATATCTGTTCAGTCATATCTGCCTGACCTAGGTGGATGTGCTAGGCAGGCCAGGGTGCCTCAGATGTCTACATTTAAGCAATTGAATAAGAACTTACTGTCTTTAATGACTAACACACAGTTTAGATACTACTGAAGTCATAGACACATTGAGGTGCCTGCAGCCTGAGGTGGAATCTCATTTTAGGTACTATCATTATAAAAAAATGTGCAGTTATACACATACATCTAGACATCTTTAAGGACAAATACTTATTTCACGTATTTTAGAGACACCCTTTCACATCTAGCATGCGTTGCCTTTTGCCTGCGTTAGTTATTTTCCTGAGGAGAACTGAGCTGTGCCCAAGGGCCTACTCTTTTCCTGCTCATGAAAAGAATCCAGTGAATCAAAATCAGCTTTTGACACCTACAGTGTGGATGTCCAAAGCTACCCACTCCGTGTGTGTCTGCATGCAGCACTGTGTTTATGGACTGAACTGGCCAGAAGTCATGGAGGTCAGTTTCTCCATTGGTGCCGTGCGACTGGGGAAATCCTGCAGACTCCAGGATCAGCCTGAGCTTTGTCACTGACACAAAGGGGGAAAAAAGACCAACACAAGTAATATGGTGCAGTGCTGAAAGAAATACACTTAAGGGAAATTATCCAAAGACTGCAAACTATCTCCAAAATTAGCTCTCTTTTAATTGCTACTTGTTTTTAGCACTACAACAAAGAATCAGTATTTGTATGGAACACAGACAGTATTCCAAAGCTATCAGCTCTATAAAGATGAGGAGACCAATTAATTTTCCTGCTCTCTAAAGCAAGTATAGAAGTGGTGTTATCAAAATTACCACTTTAACAGATTGTACGTCACAATAAAAGCTGATAAAAATCTAATAAAAAAACCTATTTTAAGATACTGCTCAAACTGGCTGCAATGTCTTGTTATTGTTTCGTATCCAATCTTGAAAATAATCAGTAGATTATCACAATCACTTTGAGCACAATTTATGCCAAATGACAGTTAAGGAGACTGAAAGTGTCAAAAATCAGACTCGCAGTGTGTTTAGGTTGTTTTTTTATTAAAGGTATTAAAAAGATTATATGCCCATAGCAGGACAGAGGGAAAAATTACTTCCTGAATTAATTTTCTGATGAAATATTCTAATGAAAGCTGTTAATTTTGAAGTTTAAAGTTCCTGGTGTATTAGAGTAATTCTGCAAAACTTATTCATAAACATTAGTTTTTTAAGTGTTCTATTTATTTGATAGACTATATACAAACAATTAAGGAAAAAAACGGTTTCTCTTGCCTTGAATGGTCATATATGACTCTGAAATGTAACTGGAAGAGCTGTAGATCCTAATGCTTTTTAGTTTGCTATAAAATTATCATAGGGATCACCTAATAATAGAAAAAAGCAATCAATAGTATTAAACGAGCAATCCACTAATCTATTCCAATACCTGGCTACCTAGCAGGGAATTGAATTGATTTTTAGAAAATAAAACTACAGGATCAGACAATTGGAGAGATATTTCTTGTCTGTCAAAAACTCCTTCGTCATCCTGTTGTAAACATTGTAGGCATGACCATTTTGGGGTACAAATCCCATGTTTTGTGCAGTGTTGCTAAGAAGGTACAATACACATGGATAGTTAAACAAAGTGCATTAATTTTAAAAGGAAAATAAAATCCAGCTGCCTGTAGATGTGATTGAGTTTAAAAAGTTCTTAAAAACCTCATATGAAAATATAGCAGTGTTTGACTGACACTTCCTTCCACAATCACACACGTGTCACATGGAGTGCAACCTAAACATCACACGTCTGTCCCAGCCTAGGACACTGACACCCTTGTCATCCACCTCTGCACAACCAAGCATGACTTCTTGCCTTTTCTTTTCAATGTTTTGATTTCTCTTCATCTTTCTGATTGATATTTTGATTCTCTGTATCCTCAGCTCTTATGTTCTCTTTGGTCTTCTAAGCTCCCTCTGCTTGATTAGCTACATATGCACCGGAGGTCAGCTTATCTCGGTTGCTCATACCTGTAGTGCAGTGGGAGGAAGGCCCAGCACTAGCCTTTTTAGCCAATGACTCCAAAGGGAGTTCTAAAAGCTTTCCTTGATCATAACAGTAATGGAAATACATCTCACAAGGCCTATGAGAAATAAATAGATAATTTTACCTGTAAGATGCTATAGTTCCTATTTTATCAGGGAAATGTGCAATGATTTCACAGTAAAAAATACACATTCTCTTGGTTGAAGTCAGTAATGGTGACTTATTGCAAACTAAGAACTTTATTCTGGATAATTTAAGTCAGTAAGATGTTTTCTAGCATCACTGGAGCAGAATGGCTGTAGAGCTCACTTTTGAGTAACTTTACTTCACAGAGTAGCCTAAGACTTTAAGATGTTATTTGTTCCAGTTTTTAGTAAAGCCCTTACATTTAAAATAAACCAAATTAAAAACAACCTCATAAGAGAGGAAACAAGCGAAATCTTTTTTGAAAGACTTTGAATAAATTAGTTTTGACTCAAAAGTTCCCCCAGATGGGTCTGTGGACCTGGAAGACACTCATCCCTGGATGAGCTGGAGCTGTCCTGTTTCTGGGCCAGCTGGCTGCACAGGCTATCTGACTCTCCAGTGTAAGGGCAAGAAGGAACGTTTCCAACATAGGTTCTTTGAAATCAATGTATTTCCACAGGATATTATGCTTCAGACAAATCAACAATTGCCTATCAAAAAAGCTTTCCATTGGAAAATATCCAACCAGCCTTTTTTGAGATGACAGCTACTATCTGGAAGAAAAGATAGGGTCTAGCTTATTTCTGAGATCTTCATCCAAGTGATAGAATTTGAGAGTTCTGCCTGCCGAAGTCTTCAGAAAAAATCAAATGCAAGACTATGCCCAAATGAGTACTGGTGGCTCAGCATAGGACATAAAATTCAGTTTCTTTTGGTACAATAATAAGAACTTTGCTGTATTTGTACGACAGTGCTCTTCATGTTGCTAAGTGATGCACCATGTGGACAAAATTTTAGAGCAGTGGAAAGGTGTTCTATCTGGGCATCATTAGAAAAGTGGCTGCAGCTGTGCCTGTGACTGGATGCCAGTGAGATTAATCAGTTGAATCACTGACATCTGGCTATAGGAAAACTACAACTAGGACATGGAAAACCAGCTGGAGTATAAAATCTGAAGTGCTCACAAAGGGTCATAATTCATCTTCAAATCAGAAGAAAATAAAGAGGTTAATACAGATGTGCATATGCACAGGAAGAATAAACAAGCAGCAGACATGACATGTTGCTTAATGGCATGAGCTGCTCAGTGCAAATGTGCACATTCCCCGTTTGGAGCTTTTCAGCTTGCGTCTCATTTTCTCCCTACTGGAGACGTTGATAACTAGAGGGATACATCCTGCAATTGGCAGATTCATCCATTTCATTACTTCAATTTCTTTTTTTTTTTTTTTTTTTTTTTGTTAATAGATCAGTTCCCCTTTCAGCCTTTTCTATCTGTGATGACTGTCCTGACACAAAGCGATGAAACCACTGCCTGCGGAGTCTGACCAAACAGGGCTAAATTGAAGAGCATTCAAAAAATTACAAACTTGAGTTTTTGCTGGTGAGCACAGGATCACCACAAGATCTATACGCTTCATGTATTCCAGTCAAGCCCTCAAACACAGCACAAGTGGTGGATAGGCTGGTGTCTCGCCGTCCGTAGCAGAACGATTTTTACGCTCAGCTGACGTGGCACCATTCTAGAAATGTTATGCTCCTTTATAGGTGCCACCCAAAACTGAATACATCCTGTTAGGTCTTCTGGGCTTGTTGTAGAGAATTTTATCTGTGCATGTGAAAACCATACTTTCCCTGTAGTCACAGTGCAGGTGCCCAAACCTCTGAGGCCCCTGCATTTCAGATTCAATGAAAGCTGCAGCCCTTTGCAAGCAGCCACGTGCAGGGTGGATTTCAGTCTCATTCTTCTTGCCAATTTCCCACGCAACTGACACAAGGTTCTTAAAGAGAGGACTTGGGACTGAAAGTTTGCAACCTAAAACTATATTTGGCAACATTTGGACCATAAAGTGTCTAGTTTCAAAGACAGGGCTAATGAACAAGTGACACAGAGTGACAGGTCCTCGGCATGTCTGACATCTGGCCTCTTGTGAAGTGCTAGTGCCTCCACTTCTAACTCCAGGCTTTGAGTTTAAAGGTTTGGGACCAGAGCCTCACATGTACACGAGCCTCACATGTACAGTTCTGCTCAAGTTTAGGAGTGCATCATCCAAGAGCTGACACGCTGGCCATACTAGTCCCTAAAGCAAATATATGTTAAATACCATTACTCACTTAACTTAGAAGAAAGCTCTGAAACTCAGTATACTAAAGTTCATCTTAAACCCTTTCAGAGGCTATAAAAAACATAGTGAAATATTTTTGAACAGTCACAGTTTTGCTCTTAGGTCTTCGAAAAATATATCCAGACAGTTGTTGATAAAGGATTGAATCAGATAGGGTGGTTTCTTCTGCATTTGTAATAATTTTGTGGGTATAAATCAGGTTTTTTGTCCTGTTTTTGGCTAGGAAGACAGATGGATATGAAATCTCTGTGCTTCACATAGTTATGCTCCTATAAATGTCTTCTGATATAAATATCCAATAGCATAACAAAAATGGTAAAATGATTGTCACTGATGGAGAAGTTAATATACATTATTATGTGTACAAACACACACCCATACACAAGTGTATGCACAACAGAGTAGATAATATGTATGAAAACGAGAAGAAATTTCAGATTTGATTTTTTTCAGACACCAGTTTATGTTGTTAACCAGAAATCCTTTGGCAATTCTCTTCAGAACAACAAATTACTTTTGAAGAACCCTATGTTGATAAACACTTGATAAATGAATAATGTATTCTTGTCAGCAGCAGGACACACACACTTATTAAATTATGAGCTTCTGCAGAAATTAATTTGAGATGCAAGTTACTGAAAGCTGATTTGGTTAGTAACAGCTAATAATTCTCATCATTTAATGGGCAAGTAAAATGCACTGATTTACATTTTGGAGGCACAAAAATATTTTTTTTCCTTCTGAATAATGTTTGTAAATATGAATTTTAAAATAAGCTTGCTAAATGAAACAACAAAGTGAATATTCAAAGGAGGACAAACTAACTATGAAATATTAATGCAACAAATAATTGAAACAGCTGTAATCATGGAAGGACTTATGTTTATGATTGAAGTTAACTTTTAATTTTTAGCCTATTTTAAAACCACAGATTACAAGGTAAAGATGGGAAAGTTAGTGGAATGTACACTTTAGAATCACGCCTGAACTTTCATGCTGGTGAAATAAAAAGATGTAGGAGCTTTGATTCATATTGAAAGAGACATTTGAGAGAGATGAAACTTTGAGATGAGTTGACCCCTCGTCTCTGACTCAATTCAGCTGCAAAATGGCATGACCTAGAAATGCCAGGCTATTTAATCTGGTTTAGAAAAGAATGGCCCCCCAGGAAATGTCATGAAGGGTGCGGGCATGCTGCCCAAAGGAGGTGCCCAGGGACCATCTCAACACATCAGTTCCTTCAGCACGCAGCCTTTCACTGGTGCTGGTTCCCTGCAGAGGCTATTGTGGGGTGGGGCTGGCAGCCTCTAAAAAAAGAAGAGACTTAGATTGCTTATCTCAGGCCACAAAACTGTAGATCGCTCAGGGTAGTAACTTACACATTGACTTTTACTTAACTGTAACCTGTAGGAGGGCTTCTAGTGCTAGCTTGGAGGTTTGCAGTTTTCCTTGCCAGTGCGTTCCAGTGGACATCTACACATTCATGTTTCATCTGAATTCCCATCACTTTGTCATCAGTCTCCTGGCTCATTCATTGCCTTTCCGTACTTAGAGACCCGACTGGTGGTCTCTCTCCATGAAAGCATGGTTCTAGTTTAATCAAATCACCTCTCAGTTATCTATCAAGTTTAGTAGCACAAACCGCTCTTGTGTTCAGATTTTAAGATGAGAAAAGGTCTGTCTGTGATGAAGCAGCTATAGTTACAGTAGCCCTAACCTTCATTGCAACTTGTAATCTCTAGTATAAATTTTAGAGGTTTCCACAAGTGTACCTATTCAACCAAGCAAATCTGGGGATTTAAAAATTGACCTTTCCCTTAACTGCTGTGCAATTAAATAGATAGATATAGTCCTTTTACAGGACTAATCTCATACGGTTCCAGAGTGCTGCTCTGGATCACTCAATCGCAAAATGAGGCCTGGTTCTTTAACAGGAAATTAGATATTGGTGCATAAAAGTTCTCCCTCTTGCCTCTGAAGGAAATAGGAAACAGGCAAGATGTTTTTTCCTCTATCACAATATAGTTATTCTTATGTTTACCAACACTTTTTACTATTCAAATCTAATTTAGGGACATCCATTGCTTTTTCACTATAGCCAGTACAGAACTTTATGAGAAAAGCCCTTCAGAGCCGTCATCAGCTAACGAATCCTTTAGTCAGAACTCCAAACCTTTCTTTGTTATGAAGAGGCTGGTCACATTGCAGAAAATTTATCTGCTGATACCATTTCTGTTATGCTTTTAGCAAAACACCAAAGGTCAAAAGCAGCATAAAACATACAGCATTTTTATGGATGTATTAATAATAAAATTGCTAGGTATGACCTGCTATGGTATGAGGTCAAAGAGCTCTGAAATGCCATTTCTGAAGGAAGCCCCTTCCCAACACTGTCCTTTTGGAGTTGAATATGATAGCTCATAAATCAGCACTTTTCTGATCTGAATTTCCGTTTTCAGAAGTGCGAAGCAGGAGGTTTCAGAACAGTGTTATTAAGAGATAACATACATATCATAGCCCAAAAATAATTTGTTTGCTTTTAATAATATTTGATTACTTTTCAATTATAAAATATGACATGGTACACTAATACACAATGTATTTTTTAACACTGGAGAGATGAAATATGGGAGAACAAAGGGATGATTGGTCTTCTGAATATGCAAAGCTGGATTTAAGCTTCACCAGAGTAATCTAATTGGAAAGAGCAGCTGTTTTCCCTTTAAGGCAAATACGTAAAGCAACAGATGTGACCCAGCACGTGCAGAATAACATAAAAAAAATTCACGGAATTCACCGAATTTCAGAGTTGGAAG
>VYZM01019369.1:2873-17291 GCA_013398915.1 Dromas ardeola
TTAGCAATATTTTCCAAATACTAATAAATATTACAGCTTTGCAATTCCAGGCTTGCAAAAGCAAGTTTGCTTCTGGGGGAAATAAAAAAAAATAAAAAAAATCAACAGACAATGAATACTGAAGTCTAATTATTTATTATATGCATTTACTTAAATTGGAAATATGCTCTATCATATGAATTACAAGTGTTTTTCTTCCTGATCATAGCTTGTCCGACCCTAACATGGGAAGATGGCTCACTTATAGGATGTTTAAATCTTCCAAATGAAGCAGTGTCCAACAGCTTGCTGTCAGCACATTTGTAACGTTTAGAATAAAAAATGCACAATTTTCAGAACTGCCCTGAAACAGAATATCTAATGCAGAGTTTAGAGAGAAATTGCAGGTAGAAGTCTCAGAGGAGAATGAAGAAAATAACTGGACTGTGGAAGAGCAAAACTAATAATAATGAGCAACTTTACATACGTCTGGAGTTAGCTGAAGATTTATGTTAAATTGTATGGCTGTGTTATTTCTCCTGCGAGGGAGAAGAGTTATGAATGCTTTATTGTTTTGCTACATAAACCATCTCTGTGACTTTAATATTCAATGTTGAAATGTAGCTTCAGTTAAATGGTCCATAGAGATAAAGAAACATATATCTGTTCCTTTTCCACTATAGAGAGGACAATCAGAACACACAGTGAAAAGGGGCCAATTGAATCAGTAATAGGAACAGAGAAGGCTGTGGCTCCTTACCGAAATAAAGCTTTTCAGGAGAAAGACTCACATAACATCACAGAGATAATGGCATGAGCCAGGAAGGGTAGTTCATGATTCTCAGTACTTTATACCCCAGTAGACCTGGGACCACTGTACATAGGCATAAATTTAAACAGCCTAAGAGATACTTTAAGTTGCTAAAACACATGAAATTACATGTGCTAGAAGAATGGATGATCAGCAACCTCTTTAGTTTCATCCATGCAGATTCCAGAATGAGGGAACACGGCCTAGGAGTCTCCGGACCAGCAGGTAAACCTGTTCCACACAGGGAAGGAAATCTGCACCGATCTTCCTCTGCCAGACACACTGGGTTTACTGCCAGACTCTGCTGGCAGGAGAGAAGCAGATGCTGCATTCTGGTAGTCTGGCAGGAACACAGGGCTCTGTCCATAGCGTCGGGAATTGAGTAGCTATATAGGAAAGATGCTGTTACATAGCAAATACCAGAAATATGTTCCATGCAGGCAGCTGGCATCATTAATTTATACTCTTTTATGAGCTCTAGAAAAACAGGGTACCAGGGTAACTTAAGCAGTGAAATGGCTGCCGTCCATTTAATTTTCATGCCCACATTTCCACATAAACTGCTGTGCTTTGGCCACTCATTTTTTCATTTTGATGTCATCTCTTCTACAGTGCTGAATTCCACGCTGGCTTACAAGCTTTCTCCCTTGGCTGATCAGTGTACTCAGGATGCAGGGATCTAACTGCACAAACAGTCAGCCAGGATTGCATGTTAAGGATATTTCAACACTGCAAGGATGCACCATGCTATGATACCTCAGCTAATTCTAACACAAACATCACTCCAGAACTGGAGTCATAACACTATCAGGATGACACTGCCCTGGGGTAGCACGTTGGGTATACTGGATACAGTACACTGATTCCAGGATCAAAGCCAGTATCTCTGCATGAAACCGGACTTTGCTACGTAGACCTGGCAGCTCTCCCAGGGTTAGTTTAGGAATGAATCTAAGGGTTAATCCAGAGTAGACATCCCCAAATTGATGGCAAGTCTATCAGCATCACCAAGCTATGCTAAATCTTTTTATCCTACCAGCACTACGGTAGGTGAGTCACTCTGCTGAATCAACTCCACCCAACAAGACGAACCCTCTGAAAGTGGTAAATTCTGGCAAAATTAGGTATTGTGAGTAGAATACCTGAACGTGTAACTTCATGAAGTTACATCACCCTGATTTCAGGTATATTTTACTGAAATAACTTCTGTTTGTGCAACACTTCTACACATATCATAGAATAATAGAAAAAAACCAGTGTTTTACCTTGAAGCCAGTACATAAAAGCATGCAGAGAAGAATCAAGATTATTTTTTTTGCAGAGATATTTGCCTTTTTTACTTATTATTTTAAGTTAAATAGTGCTTCATTTCTCCTTACAACTTCTACAATTGGCTTTTTCCTCACATTCTTTATGAGGTATTTAATGATCTTTTATTGTAAATGTTTGTTCCAAGGCTAAGAAACACACAATTTGTTATAGCCGTATCTGCCTCAAAAGCAGATACACAAATCAAGAATGCCCTTTTTGGGGGTTTATCATTAACGTGAATCTTTGTGATTTTTTTAAGGGGGGTAGGTAAACATCTCTGACTAGCAATATCAAGAGCAGACTGATTCAACTTTTAGAATTGAAATACCTCCTATCTATCATGTTTAGTCAGGCCCTTAAATCATTCTTTCTCAGTACCTTGATTATATTATTGAATTTTTCCTCCAAGGTAGAGCATTTTAAGCCCATATAAAAGTTCTTGTGGATACAGGAGCTAAACCTATCTTGCTGCAGACCATATTTTCCTCTGGCCTCACCTAATGAGTTTTACCGGGTCAATGTGGAACTTCCCCTGGAATCCCCCAATCAAAAACAAATTACCAAGTGTTCTCAAGACAACAGCATTGACAATAAAACACCAATTAACAACATTATATTGTCACAAAAGAAAAAAGAAAGTCTTTTCTATAAAACATGACCTTACTAAAAGACAGACAACTGAAGCAAAATACATTGCCAAATATATTAATTTACTACAAAAAGATAGGAAATGTTATCCTCAGTACTTGGGTTAATGGAATAAAATAATGCATTTAAATTGAAACAGAAAGATTTATATTGAACATTAAGATAAGCTTTCCAAAGGTAAGGTTAGTAAATCATTGGACTAGAGTGGCTGGTCACTGCAGAATTTCTCCTACCGGTACTTTTAAGAACAACTTTAGTAAACATCTGTCAGGAATTATTTACATATCCACTGACTCTTGCCTGCAAATGAATGGACTAAATGGCGTTTCAGGACATATCCTAGCCCTTGTTCTTTTTTTTTTTTTTTTAAACTATCTTAGTAAATAGATTATAAATATTCATATTTATTATTTTTAGAGATATAATACAAGGACTAGTTAAGCTGAGAGAACAAATTATTTTTTTTATCCAGAAAGGAATCCATCTAATTTTTGATTAGTTTGTGATTTGGCCAACAAACAGTACCTTCTGCCTAAAACAAACAAACAGAAATCACAGATACAGCAGAGTCTGACTATCACTGAATTTACTTCATTAATAGAGGCACAGAAAGCTAACCAGACTTCTACTCAAACCTAGCTACTTACTGAAAGCAAAATGTTGAAAATTGTTATTTAGGGAAGGCTTGAGAGGTAATCATGCAGAACTCGTTGCTGTTCTTGAAACCCCTTATAAGTCCATCCTTTCTTTAAATGACTTCTGAGGAGGTTTGTGCAGGCCTCAGAGCTCTTAGTGCTTTTGCATCTACCTTTACTACACAAGAAAAGTGGCAACTGATTTTGTTTGAGAGTGGAAATTAGGCCTATTGCCTGGTATTCTTATGTAGGAAGTCCTTGACCAGCAGGGTTTATACTGCAAATAAAACAAGGGCTGACAGCTTTCTGAACATCATCGTGGTTCTTATTCTTAGTTTCAGGCTGATTGTGCTGAAGGATTTACAGTAATGCTTTCAGAGTCTGGCAATATTATTCTATCCTGATACAAATCCATTTACAATATTGCTGTCTGCTTTCCCCTACTCTGACTTATAAGAAGTCAAAACATTCAGCCTTTGTACAGATAAAGTCCCAAAAAAATTAATCTGGATTTTGATGCTAGGATGGCCCACCAGAGCTAGCTCAATAACTACAGGAAATGTTCTCACAGCAAATTTAATCAAAAGGTCACCCAAATAAAAATTACTAAAATTCGTGTTTTATAAAAGGTGGTCCACATTCTCAGTTAAAGAGAAACGATTCTTTGATTTTTCATGCTACCTATCAGCAGTGATTGCCTAATCTGTTAAACAGCGCATTTCCCCAGGCACTTACTGATGGCTCACAGGTGTGTAAGGATATCAGCAAGTCCAGTGAGAACGGTGGAACACTGTCCATCACACCTTCAGCAGTTCCCTCCTCGGCATCACAGAGTGCAGCTCCAGTGAAAGAACTGAGGAGGACACGCACCCCTGGCCTACCAGCTGCTCACATGCCTTCAGCAGCTAGCCCAGCAGCCTACAACAATGTTCAAAGATGTACGTCCTTCTTTCTTGCTCTTCCTTTTGAAACTTACAGAAGTATATTTGGACTGCTTCTTTACTTCACTGCCCTCATCTCATTGGGTTTATCCCTAGTAATCCTTATTCTGCTCTCTCAGGAAGGCTCCTTCATTTTCACATAGCGCAACAGCCTGAAGGTAGGTGGGGAGAGTCCATCTTTATAGCTCATGTGACAAAAGGAGAGGACACTGTAGGATGCTGTAACCACAATGCTGTGGGTCAAAGAGTTTGAAAAGCTCAGGGAAACAAACAAAAAATTGCTCCCTATAAGACACAAGATTACAGTCCATTTTAAAAGTGAATAACTTGTATTAAAAGATGATAGCACAGTCTGAATGAATCAAGACTTTTCACATCTTCACCATTCCACCGCAAAATTTACAAAACGTAGCTTGCTGCAGCCCATGTTTTGGTGCTTTGAGTACTTGTTTTATGACCTTGGGCTGCACAGTTGTTACACATGAACACTACTTTAATATTTTTCTCAGTTTGTATTGTTCCTTGTATTATTGCTGTAGGCTGCTTTATGTCTGGGTTTAGGGACAAATATCATGCAAAGGGAAAGAAAAGATAGTGATAGGTGAAGTTGATTTTCCACATTGACTTTACAGTGGAAAGGATTATCTTTAGCAATTAATTTTTTCTTCCAATAATGCATGGATGTCCCAATGAGACAGAAAAAGTAGGTCAACTCATTATCCCAGCTGCACTGACTCAGCAGCACTCTAGCCATTTCCCTACAACTAAAATAGGCACTGCACAGAGAAACACATGCAAATTAGGGTAGAAATATCAACATTGCATAGGTCAGCAAAACCATATGGTGTTTAGATAAAACACATGCATATTCAGAAATGGCTGGTATCTTCAAGCTGCATATAAAAACTCAAAGCATAGATAACTTGCTTTTGCAGTCCCTGCTTTCTTTTTCTATATTCTGAAGTGAACTCAGAGCTCATGAAAGATTCTGGACTGACAGCTCTGGATACCAAAGTGTTCCTGCTGCAGGCAGTGACAACTTGAGCCTCGTTATGCTGTTCTGCCAGTTCTACCTGATTTGGAAAGATCACCTGTCTGGATCAGAAGGTGTTTCAGTCTCTCTCATTGACCCACTGGCTTCTCAGTTGAAGCCGACAACAGGACACTACAGTGGTAGCCTTTGAAATGACAGCCACAGGCAAATGGAGCAAGACCATTCAAAGTGCCTTCAGCGGGATTTCACACTAGGTGTGAACAATGGCCCAATGGAAAGACACTAAAGAATAATAGCAATTGAAATACCTAGAGGCCCTTCTCTTATTTTCTTAATGACTCTCTAAATAATTTTCTCAGGACTGTAATATTAACTCTTGAGTTCTTCAATATAAACCACATTTTGTTGCATGGCTATCACAACTCCCAGTCTCAAAGGAAAGTTGGTATAGAGTCCACCAGAGCTAGATTATTTCTTGTCAGTCTGCAAGTCTGAAATCCTATTTCTGGTTTTGTAGCACACTAAGTGGTAGAAACACGAGAAAATTCCCTATATTCCTTTAAGCTGTTTCATTGCACCTCTTCCATCAGACATAAAACAAGACCCTCTTAACTTTTGTTAAGAGGTAAAAATGTGGTTCTGGAAGGAACTTAGTTTTACTCTGGTCTGGTTGCATCAAGTATGTCAGAGCACTGGGATAAATTTTGGAAAATGGTCCAGTTCTCAGTGTTGAGCTGTGAGTTAACTAAGCATTCTAAAGCAGCTTAGAGCTGCAGTACCTAAATCTCTTAAATTCCTCTGAAAACCACACCTGAGCTCCCAAAGGAATCTAATAATATGTTCTATAAACTACTAAACTACAGAAAAAGTAGCTACTGAGACGGAGGGCAAGTATAATACGGCATCTCTGAAACATGGAGGTGCTCCCTCTTTCTTCTGAAATTCCAGATGCAATTTCACTGTCTCATATAAAAAAGAATGAGAAGCTGTAACTTTTCATTGCTACATAACACATCATCCCTCAGAGCTATTAAAAAAGACATTGTGTACTTCTACCGCTTTTAATTTCCACTTGTTATTGTTTTACTTCTCCATCTCAGTATCTTTTTAAGTACAGTGACTCACATTGAATTTTTAGTGGTGATGAGAACAGTACTATAAAATTGTTTTGAAGACTAAGGAGCAGTTTTTCTTGTAGAAATATCATGAACCACTGAATGTAGGAGATAAGAGAACAGTTATTAAAAGAGCCAAAATTTAACAAGCTATCCCAGTGAAGGTAGCTGTGTGGTTTCATTCAGTAAAACCAGAACATATCATCCAGTAACCATATTGTTCATTTGAATGGTGTGTGACAACTTTTCAAACTCATAGAAAAAGTTTTGATTTTCTTTATCACCTCTTTTTGGAGAGAAAAGATTACAGTGGATAAATGGACAAATTCACTGATGTCAGAGATTCTAGTATGGTTTTATTTCCCTTTGATGTACCTTGCTTGGCATACAGCTACTAATAATGCATACTCACATATAGTGACGTGCATAATATCTGCTGACTGCACAGGATCATATAGGACATGGACTGATCTCTTGCAAAGCACCAGGGCTCAGTTACCCTACTTCGTGGGTCACAAGGCAAAACAGGAGAAGCAAGGAAGCAGCTTACAGGGTTTTCAATAGGTGTTAGCTGACTTGCTTTGAGTATCATAAAGCCATGTAATCATCCCTGCATCTTTGAACTGGGCTGTCAGGGGGAAGGAAGACATCCTATTGCTGTTGGCATTAGCAGAAATTGGACAAAGTAACCCAGGATTTGCAGTATTCTGAGTGTCTGCAGAGGAACTGCAACTCACAAAGTTTTGAATTACTCGCATTCATTGCAACTGAGAAAGAGTAGGGCCCCAGCAGCTGGGATCTACATTAATACAGTGGACCATTATTTTCCTGTAGATTGAAGAAATCTGTCAGACCCTAAGATGTTGTTCATAGGAAGAAACTGGGAGGAGTGCTTGATAAGCTGGTGACCTTGAGAAGCTGCAGTTCTGGGCTGACAGGAATCTCATGCTGGAATATAGACAAATGCAGAGCCCTGTGCTGAGGATTAAAAAAAATCCATCAATACAGGCTGGGGGCCAAGCAGCCGTTGAGCGGTTCTGCAGAAAGGACCTAAGGATCCTGTTGGAAAGTAAGGTGAACGTGACTAACCACACATCAGGCTGTGCTACCAGAATATAATCAGCAAGTCCAGAAAAGTGATTATTTGGCACTCATAAGACTACATCTGAAATCCCATACCCAGTTTTGGTCTTCCCAGTACAAGACAGACATTTATAAACTTAAGGGAGTCTGGCAAGTGGCTAAAAGATAGCTAAGGACTGAATGTCATTCCATACATTAAAATATCCTGAGTAAGGTATAACTGAATTTTTTAAAGGTCAAATCCTGATACACTCATTGGCTTTAGCTACAGAAAATGGTCTGGCTTCAAATCTTCTGCTCAGAAAGCTGCTTCTCTGAAAATGGAAGAGAAAACCAAAATCAGTTCATACATTATATATGGCGTATCTGGATGGAGTACAAAGTAGGTTTGTTGCTTTGGAAAGTTGGAAGCCAAGAAAGTATTTAGGAAAAGGAAAGACTCTCTCCCATTAAATGATCTGCTGTTCTAAAGGACTAATCTGAAAGAGCTCAAAAGCACAGAAAGAGCCAAGATGACAAATGCAGAGACTGAAAATCATAAAGGGAAAGGTGAAAGAATAAAAAACAAAAGAACGAGTCTTGAAGAAGAGATGGAGTTAGAGAACAACATGAACAATGCAAGAAGAGCTACTTCAGAATTCCACAACTAACATTCACCTGGGCATGCATATAAGTACTTTATATGTTATAAGGTACAAAATAGTAGCTTGCCAGGGAAGGATAAAATAAAAAAAAAAAAAAAAAGTCAAGTGCAGTTAGTGAATATAAGTTAATTAATCATTTGCTTTATTTTGAGACGTTTAGACAACCATTAAGGGGAAAAAAAAAATCTTTGAAAACTGTTCTGTAGAACATTATCATTGTTAAGAAATATTTGTTACATACTGCCCTTTAAACAAGGTAGGGAAAATATTTACAATATCTAAACATTTTTGTCTTTAATAATTGAAATTTCATGTTGCAGAAAAGGTCCCTGTTAAGGAAATATTTTGTATGGGAGATAGCAGTGAAGAAATATCTATTTTTCCACATTCATCAGCAAACTTCCACTCACAGAAAAACACATCACTCATTGCTCAGAATAACGAGGAGACATTGTCCACATAAATATGCAGAGTCAGCTAGAACAGTTAAGGAATATCAAAGAATGGATAACTGTAATGGAGTTGTGCTCACTCGTTTCCAGACAAGTTCAGAATTACTTTGACTGATGGGACATGTTTTTGCATGCCAAAAATCTGACACTGAGGTACTGAACAAGATGAAACCGAAGAGCAACCACTCTTTCTGACAGCACTGATGTATGTGGGATGATAATTCTAGGACTGGTTCATCTTTTATCTCAACCTCACTGCAATGCAAACATAGATGCTTCCATATTTAGATTTTTGTGTTTGTGTGGAGAATGAGAGTGAAAAAGTCATCTTCCAGTCACCTAAATACTGAACTATTTCAGTGTTTCACTAGTAAGTCAACTGTTTCATCTGCAAACAAGTTTTCTTCTGTAACTCTCAGTTAAGCTCATCAACAAGCTTCAAGTCAGTAAAGCCAGTGAAGAACCCACTAAACCATGTTCGCGCTAAGAAACAGTCATATTTCTTATTCCCACTCCTATATCAGGAACAGGTCTTTTCAGGAAGAAAGCCTGTAACTGTGGTATGCCAGCTCTGAGACCCTTAATTTTAAGTAATTAAATACAGGATTTATTTCATTAACAAAACTATGAGTGAAACATCATTTTTTCCCAAATCACACTGGATATTGTGTTTTTTAACTTGGGTCTTCATTTCCATTTTACTTGAGCTCTGTTTACAGACAGAGGAGAGGTATAGCCACAAAGAGTGAATCTTGATTCATTTTTTTTGCTCAAGCCTGATAGGATTTTGCTGTACAGACAGTAGGGTCCTTCAAGTAGCAGAACGGGCATAGCAGAGCTAAACTTTACATGCTCTTCACTGTAACCTTCCTTCTTTTATGCTAGGGAAAATTAAGGCAACCATCGCAAAGTGCAGTGACTTTAGCTGGTGCTATTAGTGGAAATTCCCCATGCAAAAAGACAATTCCTTGCTAAGTCTCAAGCAAGTTTCAGGCATGCTTTACCTAAGCACTCAGCCCACACAAGCTCACCTTTTTACATGTTTTTTTAAAAGCTCATGAGAATGTCAGGCATAATTTTTAGCGCATTCTTTATCACCTTCCCTCTAGAGATATGTCAGGATTAAAAAGCATTCAAAGTGGTTTTTGTATATGCCGCTATACAATGCATCTGTAATTTTGATATTTTAGGAAAATCATCCTTCAAAACAGGCACACAGAAATACGTATCTGATTTTGTTTTTCAATATCATATTTTAGTAGGTTTTTATGCAGAGCTATTCAGTTGCCATCAGTGCTTGCTATCAGATTAGAAAAAAATGCAATTGTGTCCCCTATTCTACTTTTACAGGAAATCCAGTAAATCAAATTAATTCCCAAATATTAACTTGACTTTTTAAATGATGCATATATTATTAAGATTGACAAAAAATTTCCAATTAATTTATAGTTTGACCCTATTCCCAATTTAAAAAGGGGATGCAAGAATTTCAGTATTAGATTGGCACTTGCTTGGCAGAATCCTGTTCCTCCTAACAGCCAGTATCTTCAGCCAGATGCTTCAAAGAAAAGTGCAAGAAATGCTATCGTGACAGATAAAGGTCAAACATCCTTACAAAGGGAATTTTAACCAGCAGCAGTAAGAATAACTGGTAGTAATGGCAGAAAGCAGCAGATTTCTAGCATGGTGCACAAAGGTTCACACATTTGATATTCTTTCTAGAAAACACAGGTATCATCTTGATTTCATTAATAAAAGTGGCTTTACTACTGACCTTGGTATAAGCAGAATTTGGCTCAGTTCCTGCCAGTTTAAGAAACCTTCTCCTTAAGTATGGGCACAGGAAGATTAAATTGACAATTTCATTTCAGTCCAGGGTATGAACACCGGTAATGGTTGCTGGCTGCAGGTGACTGCAGTCATGCATCCCTCCAGCAGAAACAGTTCTTGATGAATGTGTCTTCAGCAGCTCGCCACTGTCACTTCTTTGAAGGGTCTTCTGATCATGGTGCACGCTACCATAATGAAAGTGTCCGTTTCCATTATATACACCTATTCTCAAGATAAGATATTCCAGAATTCAGAAGTTTTCTTCAGGCTAAAGCTTAGGCTATCCTCACTTGGAAAATACAGCATACTTGGTACATATAAAAACATCTCCCTTGCACTACTAAATACAATGCTAACGGACCAATATTCTACCTGCTCAATCTGACAGTTCACCCTACCATGAAGATGAAGAAAAATAGCTACTTGTGCATCTGACTGGTTGTTTCCCATTATTTGTACCAATACATTCTCCTTAGCAAATAAATAGAGTACTACCAAGAAGCACCTTCCAATTTCTAAACATGACCTGTATTCTCCTCAATATGGTCCCTATTATACTTAAATGCTGGCTTTAATGACACCATATTTAAGCTTCTCATTGACTGGACTACATTACTATTTGTACTGGAGCTTCCTGAAATCACAGATTCTTGAGGTCCAGAGACCATCAGCCTGACATCACGTGTAATACAGGGTACCGCAAAAGTGTACCCTCTGCTTGATTTATGATACATCTTTTAAAAGGAAATTACTTCTTTACTGACACAGTGAAAGTTCTAAATATAGCAAGTTACATATTGGAAACTGAAAGAAGAAAGCAAGGAGATTTTCCAGGATAACCTGGAAAACTAAAATTATGCCTTATTTATTAGCAAGGAAAGTATAAAATTATCTTTGCCAATTTACGACTATATGGATTTCAGTGCGATGGGTATCCGTATTTCAGTTTTCTAGTACATTGGCCGGTATGTCTGGCGGCAGTGGTACATTTTAAAGACCACAGGTGAACCAGAGCAGAGCTTACAAATTGACAGGAAACTGGGCTTAGGCTCATGCACGCATTTTCAGCACCCACTCAGCAAAAGCTTTGCATTAGTCAGTCATATGAAGGAGTTCAAGTTTCAGCTAAAATCCCATCTTTCTTTGTACACCTGGAGGTATTAATCAACACTGATAGAAAAGTAGGTTTGACACCAGTGGAAGTAGATTCTGTGTCCAATTCAGTTATTGATTCAAGCCACCATTTGCTATCATGAAAAGTTTAGCGCTCAGAGAAAGGAATTAAGATGGGAGACAGATTTCATGACATTATGCCATTAACAACTTATCAGGTTGTTTGACTCAGATATAGTATGCAATTTACAGTTCCAATTCTCCAGGGATTCAGCTTAACTCTTTTTTCTAAAATCTTTTGAGATCTTCCTTTGAAATAACTGGGCAAATGCAAGTTATGATGCATGGCTTGAGAACAGTTCAACAGAAAAGAGTTATATTTTTACGTCCTCCATCTAACTAAAGTCTGCAGCTTTCTTCTCTTGACTTGAATGACTCATACATAAATAAGGTTACCAGGCAGAAAATCAATTTTAGAGGAGTGATCTGTAGGAGATAAGATATAACTAAAAAAACAGTCACACACTTATAACCTAGGACACAGAGATACAGAACAGAAACCCTACCTCTGACTCACATAATACCTGAATCTATACTGCAACCCTAGGGAGAAGTTTATTTCACCAAAAAGCATAAGAAGAGTTTCTGATACTACTTGCCAGGTTGTAAACAATATAAAAAAATAGCGTACTTACAGGAAACAACTCTGAAAAACTGCTGTTTATTTTACACCCATCCTCATAATGTACTCTTAATCCCAAATCCTGCTTATTCATGTTAAACAGAGTAGCACAAATTGGCTAAACACCATGACTCAAAAATACAGAACAGAATTTTTGCAAGTCAAGACTGAGATAAATATGAGCAATGCTAGGGGTATAAGAATTAGACAACTTCTGGCCCAGTCAGCACTCCTCCAGTTTGCATATATTCTGTATATACTCAGATTGTACATATTGACCTGCATCACAGCAAAAGCATTAAATAAATAATTTTCCTATAATCTTTATGTGCGTTATATGCATTTATTACATCTAAACGTGTAGTTGAGATACGCGGGGTAAAAATTTACATTAAAAACTTTTTTCAGTGTGAGATGAAGTAGAGATTGAAAGTAACAATAAAATGAAAGTATGAAAATAACATCCTTGTAGTTTGGAGGAGGTTTGTTGTTTTGCTTTGTTTTTCTTCAGTTTGTGTTCTATTTACATCCTTCTCTCCTTTTCACATTGGTTAGCTCTACTGTTTTTTCTAACTGTAAAGAATTATTTGTAGAGGCCTAAAAAACGTGCATCAAAATAGCTTCTACTTGGATAAATAACGTAAGGTGAATTTTAGTATTCTCCTAGAAATAAAAGTTATCATTTTGATATTGAAAAATCCTTAACACTTTTAAAAAAGAGGCTTCTGCTCTGACAAATTCACANAGTTATCATTGTGATATTGAAAAATCCTTAACACTTTTAAAAAAGAGGCTTCTGCTCTGACAAATTCACAAAAGCCACAAGGATGGCAAAGCTATGACTAAACTTTAAAAAAATGGAAATATTTATGTCCATTCATGATGGAATGTGCTCCCAATCAAATAGACAAAAAGTCCAACTCTGTTCAATTTATCTATAGCAATATGGTTCTTTTCATTTGTTAGGAAAGAAAGTAGTCACGCCTTTTGTAATTAATTTTGTGAATGGCAAAAAAAACTATGCCTCTACGAAGTTATACAACACTGTAAAATTGCAAAAAGTGTAATTCATGGCTAGTTCCTTCCATCAATATGGCAGTCCTGCAGTGCTTTTAGGAACTTTTACGTAGGCTGTAAACCAAGTCTTAGATGTTATTTATAAGGAATAGCTGAATATGAAATACTCATTTTTAACTTGAAAATATTTAAAATATTCAAGTAAAATATGTAAGCATATATTCCATTTAGAATTTCAATTTTATGCTGATTTGCATAATTCAGAGAAAGAAAAAAAATATATAGTTTATTACAAAGCTTCATGATTAATTTCTAACTTCAGGCTTGCTAAGGATATCCAGACCAGGTGCTTGACCATTCAGAGCATCAAGTGAATATTTAAGATTGTTTGTCTAATCTGAAGGACAAAATGGTATGTTCTGGAATCCTTTATTGTTTAGACATTTATCTTACTTGGTATTCAAATGCAGCCATGTAACTTTTTTTTTTTTTTAATATCTTTTCAAGCCTTTTAATTGTTCACATGAATTTCAAAAATAGCAATTCTTAATATAATTTTTCCCAACAAAAACTTTACTGGCAACTTGACTTTTCATAACAGGCCAAATGTCATGCATTCTATTTAACATGGCTGTTCCTGGGTTCCATTTGGGCATGCTCACATTTATGGTGAAATCCATACAACTGCAAACTGTCAGACACCTGTAGCGTTGTCATTTCAGTGTCATTATTCAATTAATGTACTTTACTCCATACGAACTGTGACTCAAAGGACAGATGCTGGCAGTGCCAAGCTCACAATCACACATACCATTTGTCTATTTGCAGATGATATTGCCTTCTGTCATTAAAAGCATATCAGATCAGGGACACAGCTATATTGTTGTGTCAGGCAGTAGATCACAAATACATTTATAAAGCTATTTCCAGCAGAACTAGTATGTTTACCCATCTGGTACACCTATAATATGTTATCTAAATTTGAACCGATGCTTCATCAATTTATTTTATACAAAATTATTTTCACAAATAAATTCTGTAAGGTTATGAATCCATGTGCTAACTTTAGATTTCCCACACTTTTCACATTTTAGCAGACATGGTCCAGTACTGCTGGAAGAAGGTAAAGACCAAAGAAAAAGATACAATGTCTAAAAATCAAA
>VYZM01019374.1:13132-23594 GCA_013398915.1 Dromas ardeola
AAAAAATCTTTGAACTAATCCTGTTGCAGTCACTGGAGAGGCTAGAGCAGTGTTCTAGATCTTTTGTGTGGGCTACTGTTAGGATTTAATTCACTTCAACTCACTTCCCCTAGCCTTCCTTCAAAATAAAAAGCCTATAGCCTTTCCCCTAGTATTTACAAATTCTGTTTGTGAAATCCTACGTTGCTTTTACTCATGAGATTCACTGTGTAGAAAACAAACACCAAAGCTTGTTTTGAATCGGTTCCTGCTGCCTTATTTGATAATTTTTAGGTTTTTTATTGGAATACAAGACAGTCTACTTATACCCACCCTCCGCATGCCCTGATGATTTTACAAGCTTCCTTCACGTCCCTTTTAAGTCATTTAGTATTTTTTCCAGTTTGCTCAGACCTCTTTTGAATTTATTCAGGGTCAACTTTTATCCTCACTGCCCTGAACAACTTAGGATCAGCAGCAAACTTTCTTACTTAAGTTTCTACTTTCAGGAACAGACTGAAAAGCAAACATTATGGCAGTCCTCAGAAATCTAGCCATTTTAGTAATAGTAGTAAGAAATCTGAAGATCACAGGCAGTTTAACAGATTAAAAGATTCACCAATTGAAAAATGAGACAAATACAGAAAGATAAGAAAGTAAAATAATGTTAATATTGTAAGGATGCTACAGAAGCTACTTGGTAAGTAAAAAGCTTATATATGAAGTAACCTTTATTCCAGAAATATTCTATAAAAGTCATAGGACACAGGAGTGTTACATTCCTGAGGATTCCTAGTAAATTGCAGTTTGTCATAATGATTGAGTGTATCACTGTGTATAAAATAGATTTAATGTAAAATGTACAAGAAGCTCAGGGTGCAAAGAAAATAAAAGACGAAGGTTGTCACGGGGAAATTTTTAGTCCTTATTTTGATTTACTGACCTAGACTTAGGAAAAATGAAGTAATTGGAGTTAACATAAGAACACCAAAGCTAATATGACACCCTGTGCAGGGCATTCACCACTCAGTAGGTTGTCCAACAGAACTTTTTAGAAGCCGAAGAATAATGCCTCCAGACTTCTAAATTCGGCCCAAACCCATTGATTTCACAGTGCCACTTCACAGAACGCAGATAGTGGTGGAGGCATCAAGTAAAGCAATTCTAGTCTATTTGAATCACCACCCTCTGGGGCTTGTTAGACCTATGGCTAGTGACAGCCAGGAAAGCGTTATACAATAGTATCAAGCACAGCATAAGCCAGATGGTCAGATTTCTTTTCTCGCACAAAACATTAAGCTGCTCTGAGACACTAAGTGCATGGCTTGAGAACAGCCAGGGCGCTGAAAGCAGAGAGCATGCAGAGGCTGCCTAGCCAAAGAACTATGTAGTCAGCCAGCCAACAAAAGCAGTGCCAAACCAGAATGGCATCAGCCTGTCAGACTTCCCAGCTCAGACTGTCAATATCAGATCTAATGAATAATCTAAGCTCTGAACTTTGATTTTTGTCGCTAGTATTTCCTTTAGTTCATACCTCATTTTTCCTCTTCTTCCGACCACTGAACTCACCATACTGGAACTTAGCCATCTCTCTTTTCTCCTCAATATACTCACTCCTCACCTTCACTCCATCCTTTTCTTTCCCTTTCCCTTTTCTCTTACCTTCCCCTATATTCTGTTCAGGAATTAAAAACTAATAAAGTCACAAATATGGTAACCGCAAGGCTAAATAAACTAGCAGCCAGCCAGCTGCTCACTTCCCCATTCCTCCTTCATGCTCCTAGAAGTTGAAAAAGATTATTTGAGATCATTCTCAGACAGAAAGTTCCTTAGATCACAAAGGATTTCCTAAAGAGTTCTCTTAAATTCTTAGAATAATCTTAAATATTTTAAAACATTTTTAGACAATTAAGGCCTGAGAGCACCTCTGAAAGTAACTGTGGAATTTGCATTCACTATCATCCAGTCAGAGAACACTGGACTTCACAGGTGGGAAACAGAGGACTCAACAAGTATAGAAAATACTTCTAATATCCCTTTTCTAGGGATCTAAAAGTAATTATCTCATCTGCAGAATACATTCTGCCTCTATACCAGAAGAAATTGAGACAGCTTATTGAGTAACTCAAACGGCCACAGTCAACATCTAACCAAGCCATTAGGAAAAATCATTCAGTGTCTGATGGAAGACATCATAACATGCCAATAAGCAACTGATGGAAAAATTATAGCAAGAGTGGCGAAAACATAATTTCTAATTTAGGATAGCCATTATCTTGATCCATATCAAAAATGTACAATTTGCATAACAGCCTCAATCACTAGGGAAGGACAAAGAGATACTTAAAACTTCCTACTTCGGTTATTGTTTTATGCCTGTGTTTCACGCAAATTTGGGGGAAATGTATGGTTTAATTTAGCATGAGGCAAAAAAAAAAATAGCGAGTGACAAAGGAAAAGGAAGCAGTCCAATGAATCTGGCTATGCCCATGTCCGACAAAGGAACGTGAAGAACAGTTCTTATACTCTATTAACTGTTCCAAGTTTACCTACATCACCTGTCAGCCTACAATGGGAAAAGAGAAAAAAAAAATAGTTTGGAAAGNCCTACAAAGGAAAAAAAAAAAAAAAAAAAAAAAAGAAGAAAAATGTGATAATAAAAAAAAATAATCTACATAAAAGGCAGGTAATTTCCACTCCACCAGAAAAAGAAACACTATTTTTTCCCAAACGTGCCCTGGATTTATTTGTATTGTATATAGCAAGCTGAGATTAGCTCCATAAATTTAAACATTTCAGTGTTTGTTACTGTCACCTGTTCTATCAGAGTACTGTGTCATCAAAAAAAAGTTTTTAAAAAGAGATTGTGACTGCTAAGACAAGACAGAAGCATTCATGTTTTGTTGTTATTGCAGAAACCGTTCCCGACAAGCCCCATATGCTATACTCCTAAAATCAAATTTTAATTTTCCACTACTTCAGAACACATGCTACTTACTTAAAGTCTCTATATTATGATGGTATATCAATTTTATACAGTGTCCATGTTTAATTTTGAACAAAGTTAGACCTTCACTATTACTTAAAGTGTATTTCCCACTGCAAGATTTCCACGCACAGCCCCTTCAATCTATGAACCCCTGTCCCTTAACATGTTTTGATGAAGCTGCTGAGCTTAACATGTTTGTTAAAGGAGGCACAGGAGGAAAGGCACTTCACTTCGGCATTTACTCGACAAGAAACAATTATATAAAGCCCAGTTGTGCAAGCATTGGGGTTTTTTTTAATCCCCCAGTATTCAATTGTTCTACTACAAACCCCTTCATAATAGTAAATATATTGGTATTTGTGCATGACCTGGGATGTTTGAATTTGCTAAAAAAAGCCCAACTCTTCATTTAAAGGACAATTCTTCAACCATAAATGCAGTGAAAAATTCAACTTTGAAAATTTTTAAATCGGTTTCATTTGAACCGCCTTATACTAGAATACAATCTTGAAAATTCAGATTAAGACTTAAGTGAAATATTGCAATTTAAAGGAATGTTCCCTACAAAGGTGAATTTAATTTAATGGAATATTTTAGACTTCTTTCTGTGGTGAACAGTAGTTCTGAGTTGTTATTAGTGAGAATGAAACTATATCCACAACAGATAACAATGTTAGCAAAAATAAGACAGTCTTTAAAAAGAATATGAATTAATTCAGCCTCTAGGGAGACTCATAAATATGGCCTTACTTAAAAACATTCCCCGCCCCCAAAAGCCATCTGCCTGTTTTAACCAGTAAAAACATGCTGCAAATCTGTCAAAGTACTCATAAACATGCTTAATCAAGGTCTGTATTGGCAAAGTTCCAGAAAACTGAAAGGTGTGCTCAAATTACATAAAACAGAGCAAGCTGCAGTTGTTGACATCTTTAGTATACGATGCTTTACATTAGGTATATCAGCATTCAGGCTGGCATCTCTCAGCATTTTGAAGATTAAAAAGTAGCTACACTTGCATGCTTTGGTCAACATGCAGGTAAACTCTTCACTGTCCAAATTCAAAGCAAGCAAGATCTACTTAGCCATGAACAAGCTGCTGGTCTATCCACTTCAACACCAAATACAAGCACAGGTCCTGCAGCCTTACAAAACCCCTCTGAAATCCTAAATTCTGTTTTTCCTGTAACAGAGATTAATATCCTTTGGGCTTTGGGAATGTAAGTACATTCAGATGAATGAGGTTAACAGCCACATTTCTAAGACAAACTGATGCGGATTAGTTTCCAAGAGAGAATTGGTTTATTCAGGTTAAAAAGGGGTGATTGCCCAGAGCACTAAGTGCAAACAAAAAGAAAAAAAAAAATCCATAAGATATCTCTGGAGTGAGATACTTACTGTATTTTTTGACTCATTTATTCACTGTGCACTTGGTGCAGCCTCTATAGAGCTTTAATTGAACTGCTTGAAAACACCTACCTGATGGCAATATTCCAGATATCGTTCAGCCGTGCTTACCTTTGAAGAAGCAATCTTCGTTGTGTACAATGGTGACCTTTTGCTTTTTCAGACAGGCAGCCCTGTGCACTTCGCAATGGTTTTCATAGAATTCTCCATCAGAACCGCACACAGGCTTGTAATGCGGCTTGCAGTGCTCCATGCACAGACACTCAGCTTGGCCAGTCTCCCCGTTCACAATGCAGTGTCTACCCAGACCGCAGTACTTGTTTTCACATGATCCAAAATGGCCATCTTGACCCATATACCCTAATTAATAAATAAATAAATAAATTATTAATTTCATTTTGTTTAATTGCATGCAAGATACAAAAAGGATTATATTATGTAAATGAAGCAAGAATATGTCCTTTGTTACATCCTTGACTAATGATTAACATAGGTCAGCCTGAAATGAAACAAGTTTAATCTTATTATCATGACTAGGTATACTTTCAGTCATTGTCATGTGTTAGATTAACTGTAATTAAGCGCAACATCTAGTAACAATAAAAGATTTACTCTTCATTTAAAAAAATTCATGGTAAATCATGTCCTTTTAAATGCATGTTGAATTTTGTCACTTTAAGATTGCTATGTTATTGCACGTAATAGAACAATGCATTCTCTAGAATTTAGAACATGGAATATCTCACATTGGAAGGGAACCGTAAGGATCATCGAGTCCAACTCTGTGCTTCTGGCAGGACTACCTAAAACTAAACCATATGACTAAGAGTGTCATCCAGGCGCTGCTTGAACTCTGAGAGGCAGATAAAACAGACATTCACACCTTGAGACTGATACACAAGAATAACTAGAGCTGAGTCAAAGCTCTTAATCAACATGAAAAAGAAAAAAAAAAAACCACACACCCCTCTGTGCTGGTAAGACAGTGACACTTCAGGGAACAGAGCACAGTGGAAGAGTGGGACTGATACATCAAGGGAATGGTGGCTAGAAGGAGCCAAATGAGTCTCTAGTGGTATTTCAATGAGACAAATGAGATTTGGATAGCGAACAGAGTTTTAAGAGGGCTGCAGCAGAGATAAAGGAGTTTCTGCTGGCCACAACTCCCACTTCCTTCTGCTCCTAAAACATGGAAACGAACTGTCTATGTTAGGCTACCAAATCCATCTGTCCACTTTCTATTCTACCTGTGCTGCTGCTACCATGAAAAATAAGTACTGTGGTCAGTAGCAGATCTCTAGGTGAAAGTGGAGTTAAGTGCACAGTAATACTTCCTTAGTATACCCTCAGTTTCCACCTTGGCTGTCACAGAACTAACTATGCAGTCACTTCTTGGCACAGGAAAGCGTACAACAAGAAAAAACACAGAGTTGTTAATTGCAGCTACCAAAACTTCAATTATGTAGGTGTTCCAATACCGTAGTTGTGCCCTAAAATAAGTACGAAAATGCTAAAATGTCTCCAAGTGTGGGAATAGGCACTGCCCTTCACAGTTACTACATTTTATTCTCTTGCTGTGCACTCCTAATCTCCAGAACGAGAACTTGATC
Organism: Dromas ardeola; assembly: GCA_013398915.1. Classification (NCBI taxonomy): domain Eukaryota; kingdom Metazoa; phylum Chordata; class Aves; order Charadriiformes; family Dromadidae; genus Dromas; species Dromas ardeola. The sequence continues at coordinate 19,115 of VYZM01019374.1, forward strand.
CCCAAATACTATATACACCTAGTATTAGAATTCCTTGCAATACTTTCCTCATCCTCACAGCCTAGCTGAATGACACTCGGCTGCCCCATAAAAAAATAACACAAACAAAAAAATGGCAATGCATAATTTGATAGTATTAGACTCATTTTCTGTAGTGAAGAGCTAACCTGTCAATACCATAGTTTGACGCACATTGCTTCTAAGCACTGAGAATTTATGTCTGTCATTTCAGTGGCAGAAGTAAATTCTTACCACTTTCTTCTTAAGCCTACAGGTCTATTAGACCTAAGACAACGGTGCTTTGATTCTTTGCTTTCTCATACAGCACAAATTTTCTACAGACAAGTGTACTACAGAAAGCATGCAACCATGAAATTTGGCTCTAATATGACAAATGCTTTTGCTGTATTATTTTATAACAATTTGAGCACAAAGTTGAGAGGACTACATATTCACCTCAGATGTTGTATGTCTGACATAAATACACTACAGTGACTTTTATACACATGGATGAAACAGCGTAGACCGGGCTGATGGTGGCTTTCACGGCTTATGCACCAAACAGCCTTGAAATGGGCAAACCCAAATCAACATTAAGAAATTCCCATAACTTTTTGAAAATATTACTTTTTGTGACAACATATCACCACTACATACAAGCAACAAACATTAACTGACACAAATCAATGTAAATCCAGTTTCCTTCTTCTACTATTAACCTTAAATAAAGTCTTGCAATGTCCAAGAGTACTTTACAGCACAGGTCATGTACACATATTAAAGAATTACAGGACTTCTTTAAAGTGATGGAAATGTTGCAGTTTGAGGCCAAAGTCCATAAATCATTATTATTTCTGCTTTCTGAATTGGAAGATAAAGATCTCAATCTGAAAACTGCTCTGAGATATCCAGAGGTGTGTGGTGACTCAACAATGCACTGTGCTGTATATTGCTGTGAAAGTAGAGACCAATTTAAAACTTCACTTGGGACTTCATTTTAGTACTATAATTGAATCTGATGCCTGAATGCAGAACAGCTACTTTCAGATGAGGGAAAATGATTTGCATAATATATATTGATATGTATAATATTGGTATGAGTCAGCGTATACCAATCATGTACACCAGTAAACAAGCAAGGTTTTTGCCCTAATGAAAAGCTATATTACTTTGTTATGAAATGTTTTATAAATGTCTCCATTTTACACCATTAACTATCCCAAAACAATACATATATTTGCATAAATCACTGCATACATAAGTCTTTCTATTGAAGTTGATAGTAAAATTCCCATTGACCTCAACAGAAGCAGGATTTTTTCTTCTGACACAGTCTTTGCTTTAAGTTCAGCTATTTTTAATGCCTTCAGCATGTTTAACAAGAACTGTTCTGTGCTATTTTTAATTTAGGAACTTGAAGATCTTCTGAAGTATTTGATGAAAACGAGCAGATATGCAGTGTTTCAACTATTTTATAGTACATATTTAAGAAGAAACAGCTTAAACGTTTATTCTTAAAAAGTCCACCAACTAGTGGTTACCAAATTACTCATACCAAAAGATAAATAAATCTGTGCAATTTCAAATGAGGTGACAAAATGTTCACAAACATAACTTTGATACGAGTTTGAACTAAAAGTGCACCCAATTCTGAAAATGTAAATAAACCGATAAATGTTAAATAGTTACTGTGAAATAAATATAAATGGGTTTAGACATAAGTAAAAAACATTTTTAAATAAGCTAGCGACACAGAAATCTAGGAATTTTAAGACTACCAACAGAAAATAAGGTTATATGTAATGGCATGATTTGATCTTCACCAGTTAACTCTAAATACTAACTCTATTGTGGAGGAACAATCAAATGAGCAAAAGGTGCACAGCACATGCAGTCGTCTTGGATTTTTTTCTTTCACTAAGTAAGTGATAAAGCACTAAGTGCTGCAACTGAATAATAAGAAAACAACTGCAAAGAGCTATTTTAAGTACTGCTGAGAGAAGTTTTTCCATGGATACTTATGTTTCCTCTTTACGTTTCCAGTGAATTATTAATGAACTATTGGGACAATCAGACTTCAAATTCACAGAGGAATAAACCAGTGAAACACGAAGGAGATACCAGATGTTTTGAACAGCCTTAGTAAAGGGCGCTTACTAGCTGTGGATAAAAAGCACTAGCAATTTTTGGCAGAACTGGAAAAAAATGCAAAATGCTTGACCCAAATATGATGATAAAACAATATCAGTAACCTTTTTGTTCACACAAATGCATCATCGTCAAGTCTTAGCTCATTGCCAAGTAAGTCTTTAAAAATACAGAGATAAATATCTGATATACAAAGAACTTTTGTAATCGTAACAAGGTTTAGTTGATAAAGGCAAGTAAACCACAGCTTCGTTATTGGTCTGACCCACTGTGTTTGGTTAGACAAACCTGAGTGTTTGTTCTGAGTGGTAGAGGTATTGCAGGGTATTCAGGACTCTTACCTAATATACTTTTCATCAAGTTGCAGCTGTCTCTCTGTCCATATCACGGTAGGAGGAATGAAAACTCAAGTGTATAACCTAGCCCTCAAATAAAACCAACTTCTGCTGCTTTTCACTGTTCCAGCCCCATTTACAAGAATCACTATATTTCGCAAATACTTCATTTTATTTTATGTTTCCAAAAAAGGTAGTTCCTTTAGGCAGCAATAATTTTCACCGTGGAATAGAGCTGCTTCCTGTTTAGGTACAAAACTACAGGAATCTTGTCATAATCAAACAAGAAACCGTCTTTTAAAACCATATGGGCTGTGAATTGCAGCCCATTCATGAAAACCTGACTACTCCAATGCATCTCAGGAAACCACCGCTATTACTTTTCCTACCCGAATTATTATTAATCACAGTATACTTTTGATAGAGTGATAATGGAAGTTTTTTGGTTTTCTTTTTTGTTTGGTTTTGTTTGTTTTTTGTTTGTGTTTTGGTTGGGTTTTTTTAATGCCAATATAGATTAGTCTCCTGGGACTCCCTAAGTCTCCTGCAGTACCCGTTCAGCAGAGCACCACCACCACCTCCACCCCAAGTTAACAAACAAAGAAACACCGAGTTTTTCTGAAGGCTGTTCTTCTATCTAAGCATCTAGATTTAGAAAGTAAACTAGTCCAAGATGAACTTAGATTCCTATATTTGGAATTCATAATTCAGTAATTTAGTAGAGAAGACAGGCAGCCTAGCATATTCAATATTAAGAGACTGAAAACAAGTAAGTCAAGATGACAAATAACCTACCCATGAATGATGATCTTTTTCTAGCAATTTAATTGGTATTGCTTATGCAATGATAGGTGAGCCTGCATGTGTCAAGTGCCACAACACAACAATAGGAAAGTGTGCACCCATATTAGCTATGTTAGCCTACTCTAAATTTTCAGCCAAAAAGTGTAACACCTATGCATTCTGAGAGTGTCTATAATACTATGGAAAAAAGAACACACTTCGTTCAATTCAAAAGTATGTCAGGAAACATTTAAATTATCATAGTCTTAAGTTAAAAAAAAAAAACCACACTTTAAGAAATATCATTAAAAATGTATTATGCCCAAGACAAAAAAAAAAAAAAAAAGGCAGTTACATAGGTTTTTCAGATTCTCTTGAAACTTAAACTCTAAACAGACATAAAATGAAAGGACAAACAAACAGAAAAGAGTTTTTATTTTAAAAAAAATGGAGAAAACTAAAGTGCTTTGACTTTTCTTTTAAGACAAATTGTAATAAATACACTTTCACGATGTCACTTAGGATTCATCATGCATGTATCCTAGCTAAAGGCCAGTTCAACAACACTCAAAGTTGAGCAAGTTTTAGGTCAAAATTGCATCATTTACACTTGGGAATTAAGCGGATGTTTTAGCATGCAAAAGGCTCATGGGAATACACACTTTTTCTTTTAACTAACCAGTTTAGAGAAACATTGCACATGGAAACTTTGGAAATTCATGAGATTGGGAATGATCACATACTGAAGTTGGCCCTAGGCTGGAATGCACACAGGCTTTCTGTCCATTGAGTCCTCTCTCACAAACTCTGACTTTTTTTTTTTTTTTTCCTTCCTAACAACAGAATTTGCATTCATGGCTTCTGTCATAACTTGTGGCATTATATATGTGTCATCTAAACAAAGCAGCAGCTATTTTCGGAGACAATACATCAATACCTTGCGTACAAATAACTGATGCTGATTTCTGGGGTCAACAGACCCATGTCCCATTCCCCGCCCCCTGGTATTTAAAAGGATTCTGTTAATGGTAATTCCAGCTCTACAGCTGTATTTTTGTTCAATATACTACCTATGAAAGGCCCAACTAAGACTGTAATCCTAATGTTGGTAAGCGTTCAGTGTAGCCTTAAGTTTCACATGAAACAGAAATATCTCAGGGAGAGCAGAGGGGAAGAGAAAAAAAAAAAAAAAGAGGAAGAGAAGATTGATTACA
>VYZM01019374.1:29313-43001 GCA_013398915.1 Dromas ardeola
TGTTAATCAGTGGAATTTTTTAGGAAAAAGTGTATTTGGAAGAATATGAGAATATAATTTTATATACAGGATTTCTAATTCAATTTGTTTTACAAACGTAGTGAGAGATTAATATTTGCCATGTCATATACCAGTGTGGAACACAAACACAGGTATATAAACTTGTGTTAAATTCCATAAACATGGAATTTAACAGTGTAAGGGTTATTAAGGTGGGCTATGATCTTTAAAGCCCTTCAGAAAGAAAAACAGCAAAACACTGCGTATTTGTATCATACCTTAGTTTGTAGACTGTATCCCTCTTTTCATTAGACACAGAGTAGGAGAAAGCTTTTTAAAAATTACATCTGGATCATCTTCAACAGAAGAATATGATTCTATTTGAAAATGTCTATGAACATCAGCAGAAGGCTACCATCTATCACAGAGAAGTAGATACGTGCTTGAAAATGCTACACTGAAAATTACTGTTTATTTATGCTCATCATTTAGGAAGTACTTAGAAGAAGAACATACCATTATCATAGAATCATAGAATCGCAAAGTCATGGAGTAGGTTGGGTTGGAAGGGACTTTTAAAGGTCATCTAGTCTAACCTGCCCTGCAATGAGCAGGGACATCTTCAATTAGATCAGGTTGTTCAACGCCCTGTCCAGCCTGACCTCGAATGTTACGAGGGATGGGCCATCTACCACCTCTCTGGACAACCTGTGCCAGTGTTTCACCACTCTCATTGTAAAAAATTTCTTCCTTATAGTTAGTCTGGTTATACCCTCTTTTACATTAAAGCCATTACCCCTTGTCCTAGTGCAACAGGCCCTGCTAAAAAGTCTGTTGCCGTCTTTCCTGTAGTCCCCCTTTAAGTACTGAAAGGCCGCTATAATTTCTCCTAGGAGCCTTCTCTTCTCCAGGCTGAAGAACCCCAGCTCTCTCAGCCTGTCTTCATAGGAGAGGTGCTCCAGCCCTCTGATAGTCTTTGTGGCCCTCCTCTGGACCCACTCCAACAGGTCCATGACTTTCCTGTACTGAGGACGTCAGAGCTGGACACAGTACTCCAGGTCGGGTCTCACGAATGCAGAGTAGAGAAGCAGAATCACCTCCCTTGACCTGCTGGCCACGCTTCTTTTGATACAGCCCAGGATAGCTGGGCTATCACACAGAGACATAAATTTACTTTTTATAACCAGCGAAATAAACACTGCAGTGTTATTATACTGAATCAAAAGTTATTGCAGGTCAACAAACCCTGTTTATGCTTGGCAAATCTGAGTTAATAATTGAACAGAAATAAAGATTTCATCACAAATCCTTTTAAAATTTCAATGCCTTTGTAACTAAATTTTTACAATTCTTTTTATCATAAACAGTTTAGTTAAAAGACTGAAATTATAATGCAGAATATTCTTTTCTCTGTGCTTAAGGGCCGCCAGCTATCTTTCAACTTCCAACAGTTCAAAAACTGGCAAAGAAATCTGAGATCTGTGTGACTTGACTAATTAGTTTAAAGTTACTGGAATGACCCAGCTAACTTGCTTAGTTTTCCATAAACCAGTTATATCGTTGTACTATACATTTATCCTTACACACAAGCATAACTGAATTATAACTGTATTATTTTCTTTTTATTACTGCACCGTGAGGTAACATTCATATAATGCTTATGTACATTTTAAGTCATGACAGAACTTATTTTACTGTCTTAATTTCATCAGCAAGGAAAGTACAAATAGGAATAGGAATGGGTATGCACTTCTTTTAAAGCAGTTTATTCCGTAAATTGCCATAGCTATTTCTGAGGAATCTGGACGTCAGTGTACTTCCAGTCATGCTGGTTAGCATAAACTGGCTGTTAATTGGTCTTTAAACCTACCCATTATTTTAGACAGAATTTTATCGGCATCATTTTTTGAATGTCCAACCAAAGCTAAATGGCGGTTTAATAGTATTCATAAAGAAATTTCACGGAATTCTGTTAGTGCTGCAATTTCTAGAAAACAGCAAAATGATGGATAAGGTACTTGTGTGTAAAGCTCTCTGGAGCTCACGTACACCTTCCTTGAAAAATAGTTGGAAAGCTCATGACCTAGAAAGAATGCTTTTTATTTCCTTTATAGTTATTCTTAATTTTTCACCTGAATTTGATAGCCAGTGTAAAGAAAATTCATAAATATATATGGCCTGTTTTTTTCAACATAACTTTACTGGAGTGGAGTGATTTTCTCTGAGTGTATATGCTATGACAACGTGCAGGTATTTAACTCATTTCTTCCTCCCTCTTCCTCACACCCACAAGAATTATATGCCTTTCCTTCCCATGTTTCCCTTCTCGAAGGAACTTTTTTGAGTGGACAGCAGACTTGACAGTAATATTCCACTGACATGAACAGCACAGAGTGCACCACAGATTAACTCGCCAAAGTTCTGTGGATTCTGCAACACAGTCAAGTCAGACTGATTTTTTCAGAGGTAGAGGGAGGCAGGCTTTCCTGTAACCTGTGTGCTATGGTAAAACAGCTGCTGAAGATTTTCAGGGCAGCGATGCCAGCTGAAACAGGTAAGAATGTGCTTGGCTTATGTCTTGAACTCACTGGCTCATATTTGATCAGTTTAAATTGATCAGCTTAAATATAACTCTAAATCACACATGTTTCTATCTGCAATGCTTGCAGAACTCTTTTAATATTGTTGATGTAAAATGTGACAGGCGCTCAGTACGTAATCTGACAGACATATTTAGATAGCCTAAAATGTTAGCTATATAGTGAAAATGTGTTCAACTGCAGAATGTGTGTACAATAATATAAAGAATACATGTAAACATAAGTATCATTCTCCAAAATAGTATCAGAATTAATGCATATAACATAGGACAGTTTAAAAATTAGTTTTATCAAATCCATGTTGTTAGAGAAGTATCGGGAAATTAAAATGTGACTAAAACAAATTTAGTTTTTTGAAAGCTAGATTTCGGGAATAATCTCATTATTCTGATCTGTTGAAGCTGTCAGTCCTGTAATATTCTGTAGGATGAGTATGTAAGAGGCAGAAATCTTTAATCAAATAATTACTCTGACTCTGGGTTTCCTGCATTTTCAACTGCTGAAGGCAAGTTATTGTGAAGTGGGCAGTTTTCTCCCTGTTGACCAAAAGTTTGATTTTGGAGGCGGTAACTCTATCCCAGTAAATGTTTTGGCACTTTTTCCCAATACATCCCTTTTCCCTAAGCTTGTATTTTTCCATGAAAATGGAAGGCTTTCTTCTTTGAGAAATAATCTATTCTAATGCTCCACACATCATAAATCTAAGGTAGGACTGCTCAGGAAGTGACTTAAACCTTGGTGCTATTCCAGCCTTTGTAGTGATCTGTGGTCCCAAAATCTAAACTCAAAGGATGTGCTCATATTCTACATAAACTGGAAAACAGTATTCAGACTAGGTCTACGCCACTTATCACATTACTAAGAGAGCTTAAACTGAACTGATGAATGCTGGGGTGTTGGGACTATCCATGGCCATGGAGAACATGAATTTCTAAATCTGCATCGTAAGTCAGTGCCCAACTCAAGAGGCAGTGCTGGGGAAGGTAGCTTTCATTCAACCAATGTAAGACCATTACATAATTATTGATGAAAGGTACGTTTAGGAGAAAGCAAGCTGTTATAAGGTCTTTTTTTGTGTAGGGTTTTTGTTTTGCTTCGGTTTGGTTTTATTTTTATCTGAAGATCTGACTAGTAGTTTATACTCTTCTTGAAATCAACACTACAGTGATTTTTGTTCGGGCTTGGTTTTTCTCTTCACCTTGGAGATAGCCTCTCACCATCTGATCTTTTATGAGACTGGTTGCTCTGCTCTAGACAACTCTACCTGCTATGAGCACTGCTATGACTCCTTGACCTAAAGCCCTATCCTAAACAATCCCCAACAACTGGAGGATTTTGCCAGATATGGTAATAGCTCATAAGTTCACGTTCTTGCTTTGTGTTTTCTGTAGCAACTAGGTACAAATGAAACCTCCCCAGGGGCAGAAGCTGCATTTTCTGCCTTTAATAGCCTTCTCTTTTCCTGTTTTTCTGTGCTAATCCTGTTTTGATCTTAAAGAATGAGAATCAGACATTCAATAATATCAACAGCTTGAGACCGTATAAAGTTAACATTCTCTCATTACTGCCATCTCATTAATAACCATTATACAAAACCAAAATAAAACAAGGGGTAAAATAACTTCTGTGGAAAAAAAAAATCTTCCAAAAAGTTTTTTCCTTGATAAAAATACTTGACAAAGCCAAAAATTAATTACATTTGAAATCCTTTGACTCATACTGATTTTTAAACTTTTATGTGTTTTCCTGATTAAAATTCACAAAGTTTAACGTATTCATGTTGATTTTCATTAGTGAGCTAGCCACTAATGGCCGGATACAAACACAATTGATTTTAACTGTTTAATGGTGCAATATTAAACAAATTGCTGTGAATAGATTCATTGGAGCTCTCTACTCAACACAGTCTGTCCTTCTATTTCTTGCATGCACAATGTCAACATTTATGTGGCCATTTACAACAAAAAAATATTATGCCTTTGTGCTTAGTTTTTTACAGAACAATTTGCTTAGTTTTTTACAGAACAATTGCAACTAGAAGAAAATAATTGTATATGTAGCGTTATGCAGAACATTCAAAGTGCATGAAAGAACAAAGACATGGAATCAGAATATTCAAAATAATTGAGCAAAGTGTTAAGTGCACCATCTGAAGTTGTGTTGGTACCATCTGATTCCTGCAGCTAACACAGAAAGCATACCAAGTGCTAATGACTAAACTTGGCAGACTTTGAAGGTCTGAGTTTTGTTTGGTTTGTTTGGGTTTTTTTCCTATAAATGGGCTATTTACCATTTTAGTTTAGCATTTGCTTCACTTCAGGACTGTAAAAATGAGAAGTCATGTTGTGTGTGTTTTGTGCCTCTATCAGTTTCTATTTACTGAAATCAAGGAAATATCATTTTACAGTACAGATATTAACAGGTAGCTCATAAGTGACCCTTTCTAGGTTATTGGATCTACACTGATACGAAAGCAGAGTGAATGAGCTGTGGTCTTTATTGAATTCATGCATGGTGAACACAATATTTTGTAAAACTACTGAGAGCGAGCTAAGTTCATACTGAATAAATATATAAATAAGTAACAAAACAATTAAGAAAAAGTGCTCGGCAGAGTAATTTTTTTCTAGCCCTATTCTTATTTTTTAATATTGTATTTTAATAAACAGGAAAAATCTCTCATGAGAGTTTCTCAGATAGCATTTAGTGCTTTTGATTATAAAATAATGTGCAATCTCATAACAATATCTAACAGACCCCTTTTTAAGACAAAACACCCCACAAGAAACAGCAGATGAACAAAGTATTACTTTTTTCCCCAATTTTCAATTCAGTCCCTAGAATCTAATGATTGACAACAAGGGCACATACTCCCATTTCTCACTTCTGAACTCAGCCTGAAGACCATTCTGGCTACCATAAGTTTATTTTATTTATTCTAGTTTGTGGGAGGAAGGAAGAATCTTTGCTGCTGTTCAAGTTTCTTGGGGGATAGCCATCAGCTTGAAATAAACAGTCAGTGCAATGCTTTGAAAATCCATTTGTCATGACTGAGCTTGAGTTTGATGGATGATGCAAAGACAGGAAAAAAACTAAAGTGAAACACGCTAAGCATCTGATTTTTGTTCCTATGTTCACATTTAGGGAAATACACAAAACACAGCTAAAGAAATAATAAAAGATCTGGTTCCTTTTCTTTATTTGGTTCAGCCAAAGCATTTAGAAAAAAGGCATGTCTGTGTTAATAATCTACACATCCACCATGATGTGCCTGCAATACCAAGTCATTTGAGATGTTTCCCAGTGGTAAGAATATCCTCCTATTCATATGATGTACCATTCCATTGCTACTAACTTATACAAGAAAAAGGAAAAAAAAATTGAGGACCAAAATAACAAACACTCATATTTTAACCTGCTTTAATTTGAACCATTTATCTGTCAGAGTTCTACTGAACTCTTCACTTTGGTTTGTGATGTTCAGAGGTTCTGGGTGGACTTAAATTAAGCGTTCAGTGGTCATGCAGAAAATAATTCAGCTTCAGATTACTCAAAGAAAATGAGGGAACTAAATAAGGTAACTGTTTTGCAAAATAAAATACAGAAGCCTTGTATTGAACTATAGGCTTTATCCTCTTCAGTACCAAAAAACAAAATTCAATTTTGCAATGTAAAGTAATGCAAGGATGTGTGTGTTACTTTATTGCTGCCCTACAAGAGCCTTATTTTGCATGGTTATATTTTTTACCTGTCCTAACTTTCCTAATATTTTCCAAGATAATCCAATTTTGCATTAATTCAGTCAGGTGTAAATCTGGGCCTTGAATAGCCTGAGTTTCTACTACAGGTAGAAAAAAGTAATCATAAGAGAGGTGGAGATAGCAGTAGAAATTGGTTCTTGAGATCATGAAACTTTGTGAGCAAGATGAATTCTCTCAAGCGTGGCAGTTGTTACAAAAAAAAAACAAGTAGTGACAAGGACTGGAATGTGAGAAAAGACTATAATTTCTACATTCCCCCTAGAATAAGAGGAACATGAGAAAATAAAGAGTTATCTAAAGAAATTCAGTGTTTATTATTATGTTATTGTTGTTGAACCATTCTGAAACAATCTCATTAAAAATGTAGCTTTCCTGAGGAACAGTCAATGCAAAAACAAAGAAGAAAAGCTAAATGTTACAGGTATGTGAAGAAATGGGAGGAAAACAGAAGGTCTATAAACCCAAAGCTAAAGTAGAAAACAGTACAATACCCACAACCCAAAGGCCAGGATGATTCAAGTGTTAAATAAAACTATGAAATTAAATGAAAAGAAATCTACTCTAAAGCGAAATCTACTCTTTAAAAAGACAGCATTACAAGTACATATGAAATAATGCATAATTCATATACATTATATAATGTCTCATAAAATCAACTCAAATAGCATTAAAAGCCAGATTTATTTTAATTCTAGTGCTGACACAGTCTTTCATAAATAACTATCAACAAAATCTGAGGCTAAACTGAACAAAGCATTTTATTAATAAGTCCGATAACATCTTTCACCAGCAAATAACTCGATACCCGTATATTAGTATATGTATCCAACTATTTTATAAACTGGGAGTTTCAAGCTATTACACAACCAAATTTATGGAATATTGACATGCACTACTATGGTCAGAATACAAGAAATATAGTAAGGCATGGAATTCTGAAGAAGTGAAAACAACGGAAAGTAAAATGTGAATTGAAAAGAGCTGTTAGTGACAGCTATTTGTTGAGGAATCTATAATGTAATTCACATAGTTTGTGTGCAAAGACACATGAAGAGCAAAGGAAACTTGCATTCTTCTCTGTGTTCTAGAGAGAGGTGTTATCCTGGAACTCTTTGATTGCTTTTTGTAATACTACTATCCTTTCTGGAAAGTAAAATGGAAGTATAGCTGGGTAAAAAAAAATTTTTCCCTCCCGCTCTTCAAGAAAAAGCTGATTTATTTCTATGACTCTCAGACATCCTCACAGTTGAAAAAATAGTTAGTGGCTCTTTTTGGGGAAATAAGGTGTTCCAGTCAAGCATTTCCTGTTCCTTCCCTCCAAAAAGCTTCTTTTCTTTCTCTTATCTTCTCCTTTGTTCCACTGAGAGAGAAAGGAAACTTCCCTCTTTCCGAGATTCACAGTTCACCTTTTTGCTTAGTCAGTTAAAACTTGCTTAAAGTGAAAAGCTATGGCATGCAGCTTTGTTATTCTGTAATTGTTTCTTATTGCATTTCTGGTAGTGCAATAATGAAATCCATCATTATATGATGCTTGAAGTTGCCACAAAAAGTCATCCTTCTATTTTGGTCTACCTAGGCCAATCCTTCTGACTTAACAGTCTTACAAACAATGCATGATCAGATGACTTTTGGAATACATTTTGTATTGTTGCTATGCAAGAAATGCATAGTTTGTAAACATCATATGCATAAGAATTATACAGAGAGGAGAAATAGACTATATCACAACTCTACAAATTAAAAAGTGATGCGTATGCAAAGTAGGATGCTTACGGCTTGCTTTCAAAGGAGACTAGCTTCACAATGAGCTTCCAGGGATCTACAGACAAGTCAATCTCTGTTCATAGAGAACAACAAACAGTTTCAAGCTTAACAGAAATTACTATTTCTCTTTACAAAACTCCATTGCAAAACTGTGCATTAATATGGTCAAGTTGCAATCTATGATTCAGTTTCTTTCTTTTTTAAGTAGAATATTCTGGAGGGATCAAAAGTTAAACTACAAAACAACATCCAGACCACACTGATGTCAACAGTTAACACAGCTGAAGAAGAAAATATCAATCATTAAATGGTGAGCTGCCTTTTTTCCTAAGAACTTAGGCAATTTAAAAAAAGATACAGAACACAAAAAGCCCTTCAAGAAGCAAGTGAGCAGAGTTCACATAAACAAGGATCCTTGCTACTGACAAAGGGGCACAGCTATGGGGACAGAAGGTGCCATTGCTCATATATTCCAGTTCAAGAAGAAAGCTCAGTCAATTGCCAAAATTCCTCCAGAAAAATCTCTTGTGTGAGATATCAGGACCGTGCAAAAGGAGGATGCATTGACCACTACACATCTTCCTGCTGCAGACCCAGCCCGTTTTCTTTCCACCCATAGCATTCAAATTTTGATCAAAAGATCATCCTAATTAAATCATCGTTCCAAAATTAAATATTAGAGTCACTTGACACAAATGGACTCCTAGGCATATCAAAGGGCCTTTAAATAAATCTAGTACTCTGTCATTAAATAGATGATCAAAAATCTTTTCAAATTTTGGAGTAATCAGTCCTGAAGTCCAGTACTTTGTACTTGGATATAAAATGCTGCTGTATATATGTAATGTAACAAAACTAGAAAAAAAAAGTTATTTGATATTTTAGCATTAAAAGAACCAAACAAACATAGCAATATTTAAATTCTTCTTGTGGACAGTAGGGCCCACTCATTATTAAGTCCAGGTTTTTTTGTCACCACTTGACATATTCTCATAGATTCCTCTTTAAATCCATACAAATACTGTTTTCTGCTAGAGAGGACTTTAACTTCAGACTTTCAACTCTCATCACACGTTTTCCAGCATGTGATAAAATCACAAAATACAGTAAAAGTCATCTCAGTTCCTTTGTTTAATATTCAACACACTTCAGGGTAATAGATGGATTTAAAATAGCCTAGGAAGCATTTTAACACTAAGAATACTGAGAATAGCGATCATATTGAATGAAGCTGACTGGAAAACACTGTTCTTGCCAAAATTGGTTAATGTGTTTCAGTTACGTAGCTTTTTATTAGAAAATATAAATTTGTTGAAAAAAATTCTCCATGGGAAGACATTCACTTGAAAAAATTGACCAGGTAAAGTGCTTGAGACTGTAATAGACAGTAGCCTGATTTTTGCTGAGGGCACAAGATACTAAAGCAGCTCATATTTAAAATAATTGAAGGCAATAGGATTTACTAAGGGTAAAAAGCCCCTCGGCCCTGAAAAAATTACAATAAATTCTGAGAAGCCTCAATTCACTTTCACCATGGAATTTTGATTTATTTATGAAACAAAAGAGGACCAGCAACTCCAGTTGAAAATTTGTCCAAGCTTGAGTATACTTTCGATTTTCCTCATATTAAGAAAGTTTTCTCCATATATCTCTGAAATAACACACTTATTTCTGTACTGGAAAGCAATTCCTGCTCCCTTCACAGCTTGGTTTCCATTAATACTATTCACATTAATAGTACTCAGTAGTATAGAACTTCTTTATACAGGGTACACCTAGGGTTAAGCTTTAACTATATAAAAATCTGACAACAGATGACACAGTACAGGAGTCTTATAATCTGTTCAGAGCCCTGATCTCTTCCATCCTCTTGCAGTGAAATGAGTATTCTTTCTAGTGTCATTTCAGAAAAGGAAAATGATGAATACTGCTCATTCTGCACTAATACACATGCACATCTCTCTTCTCTGCTGTCATTTGTAATACGTTAGAACAGAATTCTGTCTCATTACTCCTAAAGTACAGAACCTAGCACTTCTTTTCATTTTTTCCTATTTCTACTACCCCACCTTTAAGTAATCACATCTTCTGAATGCCTCCTGCAATTCCTTCTGTGTTCAACTTCTTAAAAAGTGCAAAAAAAATCCTTACCCACCCCAAGATAATTTTCATATTCATTTGTTGAATGCTAGTAAAGGTAAGAAGAAGGAGTCTTAATAATTTAGTTCTCCCACAGAACACTGTACCACTATAGCTGTTCTTACACAGCAATGCTCCTATAGACAACATATTAACACCACAGAATAATACCGATGCTTCATAAACAATGTTGTGTTATTACAATGCCACCATATGCAAACTGACGCTGGATGACTTGCTATAAAATTAATTTAAGATAGATGAACTTCATTTAATACAAGTCAGTCTGAAGGCAGATTCAAGCCATGTTAATACTAACTTAGTTCTCAAAACACTAGGCACTCTCTTGGTCATTACAAGAGAACAAAGCAGTTCACACCACTTTGTGCATCAACAGCAATCTGTCCATGTAGGTTATCCATTCCTCTGACGAAGATGTGGAAGCCAGAGAGGGAAGACAGGCATGTTACCTGCTGTTGGCTAATGACTGATTTGAATCAGGTGTTCAAAGCCCACATGATTCAGCCCTGAGATATGGGGACAAAAACGAATATGAACAAACATCTGCTTATATAAGGATTAAGATTCAACGTTTCACATACTTTTCTGTTTAAATCATGAGTACTAACTACATGACATCTGAGGTGTACTCTGTGGAAGGCACTCAGTCCTCCCTTTGCAGAAAAAAGAAGTTTATGATCCAGTTTGCCTTTTACATCTCTTTTACAAACTTACATCGGTTCCTTATTGATAAAATGACAATCATTTGGCAATATCCAGTAAGAATTACAAATAAAGGATATAAATTGCTCTGTGAGCCATCAGCCTAATGAAACTTGGTTTCTCACAGATTTTTGTCTTCTGTCTCTCAGCTGTACCTTTTCTCTTTACTTTCCCTTGCCCCAAAATTTTCTCTTCTTTCACAATAAGCAGAGGACATGGTGACTAGACCAAATATATATGCCAAATGAAATGTCAGCATGTGTATGGTGGTTGGCCTGCCATTACTCATGTGCAGCACTTACTGTGAACATGTCCTTTCCACTCGGTGAGATACTAATTAAGTAGTTCATTTTTCCTTCAGTATTTAAGGTAGATTACATTTTTTAAAGTATCAATTGTGAAATCAACTACTGAAAAACTGATTCTTGCTGAAAGCTGTACTGTGTCATGTGTCATCCTGAAATTGCCTCCATCTGATCTTCAGTTTTCTCAGCACACCAACATAAAACTCTCCCAGTCTTTGTAGTTTCTCTTCAGGTTAGGAGCTTTCTTTTTCCTCTGTGATCCCATCATAACCAGGCCTAGGGGTGTACCTCTGGTCTATAATCACAAAGGAATTGGCACTCTACTTACTTACAGAACACAGAAGCAAATCCAGAGTTATTAGAGCACATGACAGAACACAGGAAGGTTACAGGTAAAATATTATTTCAGAGAGGTGAAAGAACACAAGTCCCTTTGTGTTTCCTCATTTGTCTCTAATTTTTTGTTGTTGTTGAGCCTAAATTTTGGTAGCAGACAGACTTTTCAGACTGCTGCCTACAGTTGTGAGATGCACAAAAGTGCATTGTATACTTTGAGTGCATCATCCTCAACACCACAATAGTGGTGTTACTGAGGAATATTAGCTCCTTTTGTTACTAATAATCATACATTCTTGGTACAGAGTACCTTGGAACTACTACTACAAAAGCTCAGTGGATTTCAGAAATTAGAACTTTTCCTGAGTTAGGTCACACTTTCTGATTAAAAACGTTTTAACTAGGAATACTGAACTGATGCTGTATGTTGAAGACTCACCTCAAGAAATACCAGTATGTATTAGGCAAGCTCCAGTCCTCAAGCTTTGGGGATGTTTACATAAACCTAAAATTTTTCTGCAGTAAGGTGATAAGGTGAAAATGTAATTTGTCTGCTTCTGTGGCTTGATCTCATTTAGTTTCAGACATATGTACTTTTCATGATACAGTTTACTTGAATTTTCACCATCTTTCACTCAGAAAAAAATAATCCAAAGAGAAACCTTTTATAAAGAAAAACCAGCATCAATACTCAAAGAATATACCTATCAAAGAATTTTGTTTTCTATGGACAGTACAGATAGATGGGGGGTGGAAGTAAAGTGACTGCTAGCATAGCAGCTATGGCATAAAATTCCTATTGAATACAAGATGTGACGCAGAAAATTTATTTCCTGTTGTGGTGGGTAAAGTGACCAGCTTCCAGAAAAAAGGGAGTTAGCACTGTATAAGCGCACACATTAACTAGTGAAATTAAAGATGTTCTTACTTGCATAATATCCAATCCTATTCTAGCTTCAAGATATAATGTAAAATGAGGTTTGGAAATAAAAGGGAAACACTGTTTTCAGATCTTCAACTTTCCCTGCTGTTTTTCATACTACTAAAAATTCTGATACCTATAGATACAGATGTATTTCAGAAACCACGTTGTCTAAGGTATAATACACTGAACTTGAGGTCTGGTGACTTTTGTTCTACCATTGCCTCTAAACCTTGGTGACGTAGTTAATTCAAACTGTGGTGGTGTTCTGGTTTTGCTTGCATTTTTTTTTTAAACTGTGGAGAAATACATTCAAGGTGTACTGCTAATGGTGACCAGAATTAGGCCAATGGGAGCATACTCTCCATTGAACCAATATGCTCCATATTCACTAATCCAACATATGCTTCAAACATCTTCTGAAAATAATTGTTTTTCAATTCTTAAAGCTGTCTTCCTAAAGCCAAGAACATAATGATAAATCATTAGGAATGTAGTAACATTCCACAACCCTTGAGAAGGAATGCAAACATGCAAAATATAAGTGCCTTATTATTAGGTTCTTGGCACTGCTTTGTGTCTGTGTCATGACTGTTGCTAGGAGCATTCTTTTTATTTTCTCAGTCTTTCCTCCCCTATGTGTGTTCTGTGTTGCAATTGGCAGTTGTCTCTCTTTTTTTGGTTTTGGTATATAAATGCACTATATACACAGAACTAAACTCTGAAAGAGAGAGGCTGGTACAGACTGTTGTTGCCCAATTGTTAATAGAGAAGTTCACATCAGAAACTGAACTGTGATCTGTGTGAGTTCCATTAACTTCCAGGTAGAATTCCAATTTTAATCTTACGGGGTTTGGGGAGACATAAAAATTGCCTCTCTTCTCTGTGATAGTGTGCCACATCCCAGAACAATAGAAAAACTGAAGTAGATTTCTGTGGCTGAAATGAAAAAAAAACAAATATGAGATCTATTTCTTCAATTCAAGTTGAAGGTTGTTTGTCATGTTAGGCAACCTCAATATGAATGCAATAATCTTCCTGCATATTAACATAAATCTAGTTTTTCTTTTGCAAATTCTGTAGCTTACACACTTGATTCAGTGAAAACATAACACCTTAACCATGTAGTCTTGATTAC
>VYZM01019379.1:3362-57976 GCA_013398915.1 Dromas ardeola
TTATATTTAACAAGAAAGACTTGCAAAAATATCTGTGAATAGGTTGTATTGAAGTACAACTCCTTTAAAACTTTTCTTCAGGTTTTTAAAACTTTATTTCATAAGTCTCTCAAAAAAATAGATAAACGTTGTAAACTGCAAAGGAATTTGACAATTCAAGGCATTATATTACATCACAAGCAGGTTAGGGTTTTCTGGTCATAAACATTATCCCTTTACATATACAGCTGTATTTTAAATAAGTTATTTAAATTTTAATATCCCTGGGGATGAATTCTAATTACATTCTGTTTAAGTTATATTGCTTTCCAGAAGATTTGATTGTTTTGCCATGTAACTTTCAAGGAATGTAACTATGGCAAATTCACAGTCTGTATTTTACTCCAATAAACAGCAGCTCGTGAGTTGTTCAGTCGCTACTTTTCAGAACTGAGGTCTAGGAGTCTTTTGAGTGCTGTTCCACGGTCACTAAGCTAACTTCAAGCCAGGCTTACTACTGACATTTCCCTTGCCCTTTCTTAGGCATTTCAGAGCCTTTGCTTGTGCCTTACTAGTATTTGTACAAGTCCAGATAAACCATTATAGGAAGTTAAATTAGCCCCCCAAATGGTATCTTTTTCCATAGGGTCAGTTTTTAGATAATCAGCTTCCTGAGCCCTTTACCACACAATGGCATAAATGCCAGTGCAGCACAAGGCAGGAACACACGGCTGGCAGCCAATGGGAGGACTGGACCCTGCAAACCAGACTTGGATCACTTTACATTTTCATTTGTAACAAAATCTGATAAAATTATTTCCCATCAGACTGCTAAGTGAAAACTCATTTTTCTAGATGTTTTGAAACTCATTGTTGAAGTGCTTAAGTTGAAATACAAATACAGGCAGAAAACTGTCTATATTTGCAGAGTACTGAAAAAAGTCAGTCTCCTATTTGCTTCTATTTGCCTGAGGACCATGATAGAAATATGCCAGTTTCAGGGCAGGAAGGATGCAGATTCTATTATTTGAAGGTAGTTCAACTGTGCAATTTAAGATACATGGAGGAAAAAAATAGAGAAACAAAAAATACTACATACCAGCACACACATAGATTGAACATCATGGTTTTGTTCATCAGAACGGGAATACAATCAATATAGCATGTGAAAAAGTTACACTTCACAGAATGGATTTAAAGATCATCCTCAATTTGGCAGCTATTATGTGACCATTTATTTAGTGACCATTATGATGGTCACATCTAACGCTGTGTGAAGCAATTCTTCTTCCTTCAGTGTTGGTTACGCGTGCTATATAATCAACATTGTCAGGGATGCCAAGGGGGCATATTCTAGATATTCAAATATTAGAATTAAAAAAGAATCTTTAAAGGACGAAGCTGCAAATGTGCAGGGACTTTAAAAATTATAATGGCTTGTCACATAAATGTGGAAATCAATAATTATTCAATAACAATTCCATACTCGTGAGAATGCAAGTCGTGACCAAAATGCTGCATCTCACCATTTCTTAAAAAGAGGGAGAGAGAAAGAGGATCTGAGCTGTGCACACTTAATATGGAGAGAAAAGTAAGAGGAACTACAAGAATCAGAATAAACTGCTGTACGTAAATGGCTTAGGGCAAGGAAACAAAACAATACCTGCTTTTGGCTAAACTACATCTCACTAATCTGACTACTAAGTCTACCACAACACTAAAGATGCTGCCTAAAGCAGCACACAGCAGCAAAAGACTTGATTTACCAGTGTACTCACCTCCTTTACACCAATTCTATTCCAGTACACCTTGACGAATCAATGGGTATGACTTGCTGCCTGGTTTCCTTTTTGCACCAGGGTAATTTTATTTGCTACAATGATGCAACAGTACCATTAAAACAGAAATAAGATTCATTATATATAAGCATTTAAGGCTTATTACTTCCCTCCTTTCTAGAATCAATGGCAAAATTCATCCACATTCTTCTGTCAAATACTGTATCACTCAAACTCAGAATTCAATTTAAAAAAATACCTTTTAAGTCTGTATTTTCTGATTTTTTTGCTTTGATAATCAATCATTTACACACCAGTGCTATGCCTTTATTGTACGATTATTTCATCTCCACTGAATAGCAAAGAAAAGTTCCACTTTAGCTGAAAAGAATAATGGTTGGCATTTATTATGCAAAACTTTTAATAATAGTTTAGATTTTATTTTTATTAAAATCAAACCTATCATGAGTTAGCACACCAAATCCCACGTATTACCAATTTAAGACTTTAAGGTTGAATCTTGAAGTAACTACAGTACACACACATGCACCAGCAGACAAGCATGTTTATCACCTGCATATTGGATAGGTCATGAGCCTTCTAAAGAAGTGCAAACAGAGTTGCATTCAGTAATATAAGTGGGTTTTTTTAAAATCCTGTTGAGTAAACAGTGCCATGCTATGCATACACATGCACAAGCACATTTGACAACAGAAACCTTTTTTTATTACCTGTTTTTACTTCTAAATTACTTAGAACTTTTCGTCTTTAAAGCCAGAAATGAAATAATTACATTGGTTATTATATTTGGAGTGAGAAACCAAAAGGAATAAAATGCCTCCCTTAAGTCCAACAAACACAGGGTCAAACTTATGTTGATTCTCTTTCCCTTTTTTTGTCTCTCCTCCCATTCTTCGCAAAGTGCATTACTCTGGTGCAGTAAAAAGCTAATAAAGTCAGTCAGTGAATTTTATAAAAGTCTCTTCTTTCCAAGAAAAAAAATAGATTTATCTGAATTCTAGAAAATAAAGGTGAAACAGCATTAACTGAGAGGAAAGTGGACTGAGATTCTGGAATATCAATGATATTTTTAAGAATATTATCTTTAGATTTAGCAGGGTAAATGGTGCTTTTAATGAGCTAACACCTTGAATAAGGACCACGACAAGGCAGAAATGGAACAGAAACAGAGATGATGAAAGCCTACAGGGAACTGACAGTTATCTGGAACTTCTATGGAACAAAGATCGTTTCCCTGAGGAAGGGAAACATGCAAAATTATTTAATTTTTAATCTTATTTTTAATGTTTAAAATCAGACTGTCTCAGCCACTTCTAACAAGAAGAGGCCTAATACAATGGAAGTACAATATTAGCTTAAGAAAAAAAAACTTTGCCAGTTAAATGCGTGGCTCATAACTAGTCTATATTTATTCTCTTTACGTGCAAGAAATCAAGTATATAGGAAAAAGATGACCTTTCCAAGTAACAGACAGTACACTTTAATTGCAGAGACATATACAAAATTACAGCCATGGGTTTGAAAATTACTGTGTGTAATTTAATTGATAAAGACTAGCATTTACTGCTTTAAAATACAAAAGATATAAAAACAATAAAATGTACTTCTATAAATAGAACTAGCATAATACTGCAGCAAAATGAACGTACAAACTAGCACACCACACAACTGGAGAGGGACTCTGCTCAACTTTGACAATGTAGAGACAGAAAAGGACTTTTACCTCCCTTTTCCACAGCCATGTAAAAGGTCAATGTTGTTACAAGCAGTAGACTAGCCAAGGGGGATGAGCTAAAAAGGAACTGCAATCACACTTTTACCTCTACCCATTTTCTGAGACCAGAGGAAAGTCTACGAAGCTATTTTCCGAACTATTTCTATGAATACTACTGCATTAGATGCTCCCGGTCTTTTCACAGTGCAAGAGAACACAGAGATGTGTTCACAGGGATGTCAACACAGAGGTGGGCACCAGTTTGTGCTATATATTTCACCCATTTCAGCAAACACAAGAAACTCGGCTCCCATTCAAAGTACAAGACCGTACTAGGAGAACTGTAAAACTTTTAAAACCAATTTATTAAGAACATTCATACAGCCACAGAAGAAATAAATCTACCAGGGCACGTGCAAAAAAGTGGCACAATTACATTATTAAGTACCAGTAATTATTATTCAGAAACAGCTTTTCTAAAGTTAAAATTTCAATCAAAGGTCTCTTTCTTCTTCAGCTATCAGCTTGGAAATATATTTAAAATTTCTTTCCATTTACCTGGTATACTTGAAGGGCTGAAAATATAAATATTTGTTTTAAAGATGATGCATATTAATGGACATTTAACTTAAACCAACAAACACTAGAATAATAGGCCAGCTTTGATTTAAAGCAATACGATAAATAATGACCAAGACTGAGAATGAGGGCCGTGTATTTTCCTAGTAGTGGGACTAAAACTTGAAGAGAAAAATATTGTGTTGCAATTTAGGGGCTCTTCAGAGTATAGTCAGGCTTACTTTTAATTCACATGTTAAAATCCCAATTTACCCAGAAAAAGTCTCTTGGCAAACCAAACGTCAAACAAAACCACAGGAGAAACACCAGAATTCCCTTTTTTCACATATGAATTGTGAATGGACTCTGATTGAAGGATGTCTTGCTCGCATGATGCTTTCACAGGTTAATATGAAATCTATGGTGCTTAGAATACTCATGCCTCTCATATACAAAGGCATCACAGTAATACTATAAATTTAGTTTTACCTCATTTTTTATATTCTTTTATCATCCATGCAGAGTGTAATTGCTGTTGCATAGAAATTCCAACATATTTCTGTTTTGCCCACTCTCACAAGTTTTCAGGAATACATTCAGAAGGTATAAACAGGGTCAGTTTGTGTTCATGTATCTGTCACACATTTCAGTAAAAAGCTGACAAAGGTTTTCCTTCAGACCTTTCTTAGGCACTTGAACACATGGCTGGGTTTAGTATTTTAAGCTCCCCGCAAAGTTTTGCTTACTATGTGAGTTAATTCGGTATATTGGACTCATCAAATACATAAGTAAAGCATCACCTGTGTGAAGTGGAAGTCAATAGCATATTCAATGAAAAACAGATTTCTGAGAATCTAATTAATTCTAATTTACTTTGCAAATTATAAATCTGTCTAATTAATTCTAATTTACTCTGCAAATTATACCATTAGCCAATATACACTAGTCTTGTGCCTTCTGTCTTTGCTGGCTAGATACGGACTTTGCCATTCCTCACTTGCCCATAGATAACTGCAAACAGGAAAAAAGTACTTCCAGCGACATAGTCGAGATATGGAAACTTAAGCATTTCATATACATTGATTTTGTTGTCATTTAAATGTATTTCTATTTTAAATTCATATTCCTCTTCTATATTTTGAGATCACTTTCCCCAACACTTCCTAGAAATTTATGATAAATAGTTTCAGCTAACGATTTCAGAATAGAAATGAAAAATGTTACAGAATGTAAACATTTCAATGATTTTTGAAATACAACGTTTTAATTACAATTTGCTGGAATTATAACACATTATTTTCCTGTAATAAATTCTTTGTTTTTTTTTTTTTTATTATCATTGCCTTAAAAAAAAACCAAACCAACACCCTGGTTTTGTCTAGCTCTACTTTGGAAATCAAACATCTTGGTGCATTGCTGTCAGTGATAAATAGTTACTGGCTTACTCCAAACATATGGTGAATTTAGTACAACAGAAAAAGCAGAATTGTGAAAACAAGTGACGATTCTGACAACAGTGAAAAAGTGCTATTCTTTTGATTCTTTGTGATCCAAGCAAGACCTTTTAGTTTCTTCAGGTTTTATGTAAAAATGTCCTAGTAATTGTTTGCTTTGGAATTCAAAGGAATTCCAAAAATTCAAAATACAAAACAGGAAATAAAATCTTTTATTTCCTCTCTCCATTTACGCAATGAAATTTACTGTACACCATCACAACTGAAAACAAAACCAAACACCATGGCAATGACCCAAATCTGTTTTTTTTTTTTTAAGGAAAAGAATAGGACAACTCGTTGGACTTAGTGGCATACCTCATGTTTGCAACTAAAATATTGCTAGGAACTATCTCTTTTTTTTTTTTTTTTTAAGGTGAACAATTGGAGATGATCTGTCACAAGCTGACAAGACTGAGTAAAGGAACAATTCTTTTCTATTTTATTAAGGTGTATGTATACCTTGAGCGCAGTCTTGTGCAATACCAAGCATCCTCAATATCTAGTATGAGGAATCCTACCATTGAAAGCAACAGCAGCAGAAAGCACTTCTTGACTGCCTGAAGTGCTTCACGTTTCACAATAACCGAACCCCAAAACAATCTGCCTCGGTGAGATGGAAGTTTCAAGCAAACTGAATATCAACATGGCAACACAGTACTGCATAGCAAATTCTGTATTAAATTATTATTAAATTAATTACAAGTTAAAAGACCAAAGCAAACGAATATTGCTGGAATGCTATCAAACCAAACGTAGTTTACTGCACCACAAATGAAAATCACAACCTTTAGAAAAGTGTATTTTCAAAAAACGGAATGGAAATAATTTTCAGACAATAATTTTTGCTTTTTTTTGGACATTCACAAAGATTTTAAGCAGCTTTGTAAACTTTACACAATGTTTTCTCTTACCTTACTAATAAATCCTTGTAAAGCAGACAGTGAAAAAGTCAAACCAAATCATTACCAAAGTGCGAAAATGAACCCTTATAGTTTTGAGTATTTCTAGTTTGGATTGCAGAGGACTTTTGTCAAAACGACTATTTTCTCCACTGAAAGAAGATTATGATACACTCAGGTGTGTGAAATCTCTCAAGAGCCAAGAAAAATGCAGGTTCAAACAACGACAGAAAAATGGCCCCAAAGGTCTCGCTGACCTCCCCACCCCTGAAAAATAACAAAAAAAGCCCCTCTGAATACTTGATTATATACAAATAACATGGGACAAAGCGGCTTTGCCACCCTTGGGTAATGTGTATTTGTATTCACAGCCCTAAACATGGAAAATGTCCATTTGTTTCTACAAAAGGCTTTCTGTAAGTATAGCAAAATGGAGATAAGCTGTTGCAAAGAACATGGGATCTGTGCTTTGTTTTCTTTCTCTTAGGCTGCACTTTGTCACTGACTTCTGGAATCAAAGGAAAGATTAGCAACATGTAGAAGGGCATGTACAAAGTAAGCCAGTCTAAGAGCCAAGAACTGGGTCATCTGCTGTCAGCTGTGAAAAGTGCTACAGAAAGGAAGGTAAAAAAACACTGGTAAGAGAGTTCCCTGGGTTTAGAGCAGCTGACAAATTTGCTACATGGAAAAAACTCCTTACTGGATTTTCATTGAAAGTAACATATAATCTGATTGAACTCTGTGCAGAAGATGCCAAATTAGGACTTGATTTAAAATTAAGATCAATATTTTTAAGAGATTTGTTTTCTATTCTGTTAACTCTCATCAGCTGTTTCTTCTGTATGATTCTATCAGTAAGATTTGTGAGATACAAGAATAGTTTTGAGGTAAATTGCCCCAAATCACATACATTAAGGGCTGGCCTGAAAAGGATTTTCAGTCTTTCAGTATTCTTCTCCATTTCACATATTCCCTTCTACTAGGGACGGGCTTAAAATGTATTGAACCTTATCTTATACTAAAACACAAGTAGTAGACAGTAAAGCAGAGATTAAAAACCTTGGGACATTTCCAAACTCCTGGTCTCAATCAGACAGAATATAAAGCTTGAAACAAGAGTGGGCCAGCACTATTCTGACAAAATGTTTTATTAAAAAACGCTGTCTCAATGAAATTGAAAACTGCCCTCACAACATCTTGATTCTTCAAATGCCCACTATTATTAAAAGCAGGTTTTGCAAGAAAAGCCTGTCCTAATTCAAAGCAACTGGATTTTATCCCAGACTACAAATACCCAGTAGAGGCATTGCAAAGGTATATTGGCCAAGGCTGAGAATGAGAGAAGTTTATAGTTCCCTGGAACATGGGAATGTGAATTCCCCAAGTGACTGAAAGCATCACTGATTTTTCTTAATGTCTTTTTGATCTTTCTAATTTTTTTTTTTGCATTAAAAAAAAGCATTACTGTGCTCTATTAAAAAAAAAAAAGTGATACATTAATATTCCAGTAAACCAACAGTAAATAAAAATCTTGCATTTTTATTCATGCACCGTCTTTCAGGGGGGAGGGGGAAGAAAGGCTAAATCGGAAATTTGTCCACTAACCCTTTGTGGTTTTTATATAAACTACATATAGGTGACAGGTAACATATAACCAAAGATACATAGTTAGCAACACTTTCAACAAGCCACAAGACAGAGTTAAGCAACAGATCTGGTATATGAATGACTCAAGCCTTTCTATTTGTTTTGTGTCGTAGAGTAGAACTAAAAAAAAAAAAAATTTTAAAAATCATTTTACATTGTTTTTTGGGGTAATTCTGTGCTAGCAATGGAGAACGTCTGCAATAGCTTTGATGTCCTTACACATTCAGTTCATTTTGAACATGTCACTGCTGAAATGAAAATTGCCATTTTTTTTGTTTGCACTGTATCAGTTTAAAGCATCCGTTAAGCACTTTCAAATTAGCTACACTGTACATTGATTTTTTCAGGCATAATTATTAACCCTTGCGAAGTCTTATAATAATCAATTTATACTTAATTAAGCTCTCTCTGACATGTCCTCTAGTATTTCAGTAGACACACTTTTTAAAAGCTACTTCCAACATGTATGGTTATCTCAACCTACTGTTACTAGATATCCACACGGATTTTTTTCCTGATTTTATCACACACATTTATAGCTCCCCTTTACCAACTGTTCAGGTCGTTTGAGCAACCTGATCTGCAGGTTCAAGGGACGTTATATGTATTTTACTGCCTAGCAATGCGCTAGAAAACGAGTAGTTATCAGATCCAGTACAACAGCCCTCGGATTAGCCAGAGCTCTTGCATAGCCCCCAGCACAGGAACAGATAATGCCAAGGTGGTTATTCTCACCATGAATCAGAATATGTGACTTTGTGTGCACTCACTTTTATTTTAAAACAAAATTTCTTTGGTTTTAATGACAAAATCCAGGGATTACAGTAAATACAAGTCCGCTATCCTTAATCTTTTAAGTCAACTATTATGTTATTCAGAAAACACTTTCAATGGAATTCAAACCAACCTTTAAATACAGTGAGCACTGGTTGTAAACAGATCTGTTAGCTTCTTTGTTTGATTCTGCCTATTGTTAAGAATAAATAGAAAATGCAATTTTCCGCTATACAAGACAAGGCATGGACTCCCATGAGAAAATGTGGGAAAAGACAATGGTACCTTCTCTCAGTATGCTTGACATAGTTTGGCTTTTTCACTTTTACATAAAGTAGTATTATTTTATTATTAAATATTGTCTACAGTTAAAACCGACTGTGAATTTTTCAAGAAACAAAATGGCTTTTAATGCTGTTTATTGTTACTGATTCTTAAAACTCTCACAGTACATTTCACTGCAACGCAGACTGAGATTTCTCAAAGGCTGGGAGGGTGCTATTTCACTAAGCTTCATGGTCCACACTGGAGGATGCTGATGCAACAGTCTGTGTACAAGCAGTATCTTTTGCTAACTAAAGTTCATTACATGCTCTTTGTCCCACGGCAGAATAATGAAGACTAGAATAAGGAATAAAACCATGACGTTGACACAAGACATAGTAGGCAAACTCTTCAGGCTACGTAACACTGCTCTCAATTCTTATGATTTGTTACTTTTTGTATTCCAGACAGATGTTTAACAAGATTATCATGGTTCAAGGCTTTCCACCTTGTACTAGCTTAATCAAAGAGATTGCACTTCATCCAAGTACTACATTGTATAATATATAGTGTATATAAATTATGTAAAAATATAATAGCTTATATTAGTGGAACTATCCATTGATAAATAACAAATTAGCTTGAAATTACATGCATGAGAAGAAGAGTGTTCCCTTATGATAAACACCACGAATCTGTTCAACTGAGGATGAAATGTGGCAGCGATGTGAGGGAGCCCAATTTTATCTGTGACCAGGTAACATCACCGCCCTCTCCATGCTGAACTAAAAAAAAAAATCTTCAGAGTGGCTACATTTTCTTCCATTATGTCCTTGGCTCTACTGCGTGCATCGTATCAGAAGACTGCAGGGTGGCAGAGAGCATTGGATGCAACTAAAGCCTCTGTACCAGTAAGAGAAAAGGCTGCCGCAAAAGCAGAGGAGTGGAAACGCTACTGACCAAACGCTTTCAATGACCACGTGTCCTCAGCACCCTGCACAGGAGCTGCCATCGATTACTAGAGCCTGAAGGCTGGAACTGCACCGTGACCTGACTACTAATTTCCTGAGCCTCATGCATCCCACTTGCATTCTGTAGGAGGGAAGCCAAGTTCTGCTTGCGTGCATTTTCCCCCCAACATACTCCATACTTCAGAAATGCAAAGACTTCCACAAGTAGACCAGGAAACATTGCAAGCTTCTGTCACTCACATATTAAGCTTCTATTACTCACACATTAAGGTACAGATAATGCAAAGTATTTTGCATTCAGAGAGAATGGGATCTATACTGATATGGTTCTTTTGCTCTGTATGAGTGTGTACAGTATTTTCTACTTTTACATACTTTTAGCAGGGCCTGTTGCAATAGGACAAGGGGTAACGGTTTTAAACTAAAAGAGGGCAGATTCAGACTAGATATAAGTAAGAAAATTTCTACAATGAGGGTGGTGAGACCCTGGAACAGGTTGCCCAGAGAGGCTGTAGATGCTCCACCCGTGGAAACATTCAAGGTCAGGTTGGATGGGTCTCTGAGCAACCTGATCTAGTTGAAGATGTCCCTGCTCACTGCAGAGGGGTTGGACTAGACGACCTTTAAAGGTCCCTTCAACCCAAACTATTCTATGATTCTATTCTGTGAAATGAACAGGACACCTCATCACCATCCTCTCAAAGAGTTACCTGGTATTTTATCATTAGTAGTTTTGATATTTGAAAATGTAGGCTACTTAAAAAAACCTGGTATTTTGAAAAGGTTACAGAAGTCTTGTCAAATGACGAGAGCTTTGATGAAATAATTGTCATAGCATTTTGTAAGAACAACACCAGAAACGATCAGATCATGAGACTCACTAAAACAGGTGTAACTAAATGCACTTGATAGTTATTACTATGCTTGTGCTTATTATTAATCTGTCTGTGGAGTTCCAATTTTCACCACTGGGAGTTAGTATAAATACTGAGAGAAAAAAATGAAAGCACAGTTTATTAACAGCAGTGAATTAAATCAGCCACAGCCCTATCCCATTAGAAGCAGAGACATGTAGGACACCACTTTAATGAGTTAACAGCAATAGATGCCCTTAGTGAAGGCCTCAGTGCTCTGAAGAAAAGCACACTGCACTGCAGTTGTATCAGCATGCTAGTTTTTCGTTGTGTGTTACTGGGGAGACCAAAGAAAATGTTATTGAAGAAAAGGAAGAATTTCACCTACAAACAGAGCTCAAGTTCCTTGACAAATCCTCTCACAAGTGTCTTTTTTCCTCTCTGAAAAATTTCCCAAGGGCTAAACAAGCCCTGTGTTGTCAAAAGTTGCTCCTTGCTGCCGGCTGGCAATGAGGAATGTCAGGGCTGCACAGCCCCAAACCCAAGAGCTGCTTATGCCCACAGAAGCTTCCTGGCCCAGGCTGCTTGTTACACTCCCTTGACATGGCACATGGCACTCTAAATTGACCAGCAGCACAGCTGGGACACTCCTTCTGTTGACACTCCTATTTGCCATTGACTTCAAATATATCATACCTTCTATTGCTGACATGACAACTACATCCAAATTGCAGTTAAACACACAACCAAAAAAAGGGATTTTGCCAAATTAATGTGTTGTCTTTTTGCACATAATAGTGGCAAACAGAGCATCCCATGGAATCTCTACAGAGCCTGATCAACGATTTTAAAATTCTAATATCGATGTCAATATCCAACCCTAAGGATACCATTTTAAGAGCTGAAGTAGCCACAGTATCTAAGTCACTTGTATAAACCAGCAAATTACACCCTTCTGTACCCGTGTAACACTTCACATTTTCAAGACTCAAACTCCAAATTCATTGTAGAGTCTTATATGTTCAATTATTGGTCTAATTTTATTAAGAGGAATAAAATAACCAAAATAGACTGCATGCATTTAATTTCATTTGTCAGACTGGGATCGCAGTTCAAAAAATAAAATTATTTATAATGGCTTTCCAATTATACATCTTACTTCATATTTTTAATTCCCAAACCACACTTAAATTTTGTGGCAGGTATCTACTGATTAGTGTTGTCCTGAAAAATTGTACGTGCTACAAACCTTTGGCAAAAGTAATATTCGCAAAAACTTACTCACCGTCTCTCTCTTCATAGAGAACTTCTCCACACTAGTCTCCAGAAAGAGCTTGTTTGCAGGTTGACATTTATCTCACAAATAGCAGCTTCCCCTGAACCTGCGAGGAAAAAATTCAGATATATGGATGTTCTTACCAACAGTTCTTGTTAGTTTTGGCCATATTAAATTCTATACCAAGACCCACCCTCCCTGTAATGCAAGATTTATTTTAAAAAAAAAAACAACAAAACCCCCACAACAAACTGTGGTAAAATGAAAGAGCAGCACCTTTTATTTCATTTTAATCTGAAATGTATTCTAATTGAAGATGCCCGTAAAATTTAATTTGCAAACCATAACTTATATCTACGAATTTTAAAGCAGTCTAAAGGATTTTACAACGGATACAGAATTTTCTATTAAACTGCATGAGTTTTTAAAGTTTTATAGATTCCTATTCAAACTCCAGAGAAGACTATTACAAAAATCTTAAAGGTTTTTTACATAAAAAGTGAGATTGTAGAAATTAAATTTCAGTCTGTTTTTGATTCTTCAGAGACTTCCTCTTGCATATCATTTGAACACGTGCTAGTCCCTTCCAACATAAATTCTGATCCCATGGTAAAAAAGAAAAAACTAAGGCAAACACTATGTAGCACAGATTTATTTATTTTATTATTTATTTTTTTAGCTACAATGATGATCGAGGTCAGATGGGGTAAACGCTGGCTATATGGTTATACAAGTAGCTGAATTGCTGTTACAATGGGAAAGAGTTTGTTACTACAAAATCATACTCAATGGAACTAAGCTTATAACCGAGATGACTTATGCTGTTATAATAGCTGAAATGAAAGAAAATTACCGTAGCACATTTGCAACAGAAAAGCACACTTTTAAGTGAACAAAACATTGATGATGACATTTTTCAGACTAATTTAGTGGGCTCTTTCGCTGCAGCTATGTTACTGACAATCATTTTTTTAAAATACGGTAGTATTTGGGGAATAAACACACAGCTATACTTTCCACACAGAGCAGAAGGAACAAAAACAAATACAGTGCAACTTCCAGAAAATCTGCACCAGGGTCATGTAAGCACATGTCACTATTATTATAATGTTTTTTTTCTTTTTGACTGGAGCAGCATTAATCCATGCTAAGGCACTGAAGATTATCAGACAATTTTGCTGACCACTGCTATTGATTCTGATGTGCAAGTATCTACTTCAAAAATATTTAATCAGTGTAAGTTCTTTTTCTGCAACCTAATTCTATTGAGAAAATAAGAAGGTTGCACTATATCTGTTCTAATCCTAGTCATTTTATCAAACATCTGTCCTGCATGATTTGTGTAGTGTAACAGCTGGCCACATACAGTTACTTTTTCGAAAGTCCAATAGAAATAAAAGCATTTACTCTCCAAAATGCACATTCCGAGTATTGTAAAATCCTGTGAAGAACAAATATTCCTGAAGAAAATCATAGTACAAATTCCACAAGGAGGAAGATGAATGTACTTCTACTTAGAAAAACCAAACAACACAGTAAACATCCCCACCCTCCCCAAACTCAGGGGTAGTTTAGTACAGCTGGAGAGAACATGCGTGTTACCTGTTTTTTCAGTTAAAAGAACAGTCCACTGAAAGACAAGCCTATTGAAGTAAAAAATAAATACAGGTTTCTATTTTATTGTAAGCTAACATTTGTCAGACATGAGACACATACACTGTGTGTACGCACCATGTATATACACCGACATATACAAACTGAGATATAACACATTTAAACATCTATATGTATGTGTGCGTGTTAGTATATGTAGGTAGACAGAGGTATTAGGGGAAGTTCTACGGGTGATTCCAGAATGTCGTATCTGTAGGTGTTTAAACAAATATTGTCAAGCCTGATGAGTACTAGAATTAACCCAATCAAACTATTTTCTGTATTGTAGGAAATAGCTGCTGGATAACAATAACACAGAATTTTAAAATGAAAGAACTTTCATCCCATATTTAAAATATTACCAAAATCTTATTTTGCAGCTCACAACAAACCTGTGTTTCAGTGTTCTTCTCTGCCGCACTCATTGCCCCCATCTTCACCTAACAATCTTTTTTCTCTTTCCATCCAGGAAAGGCACTGCTCCTTTATTTCTTCTCAAAATATGGCAAATTTTCCATTATATTTATTGAGTAACTAGGCTAGCTGGTGCTGTACTAAGCCAGTTAATTGGATGAACAGAACTAATACTTCTGAGAATAGAACAGATTTTCTTTTTTTTTTTAAGTCAATTTCTGTTTGATTGCAGATTAAAATCAATTGTGGAGTTGTTGGCTTCCACAGGAAAGAGGAATGATGAAAAAGGACAAGATCTTTTTGAGATTCACAGAAGGAAGGAGAGGTTTCCTCAGTGTAACCACAGAGAAAAGAAAGCCTAAATCTCTTTAAGACCATCTATCATCATTTAGGCAGCCAAAAAAGATGGCAGGTAACCTAGTATTTTTTAATTAAGGGTGAGTGGTGGTCGTACTTCAAGCTTTTTGAAGCTAGTAGAAGAATCTAGAAAATTAGCCTGTTTGAAAATCTAATCTTGCATCTGTTGACTGCAGGAACTTCAGCCATTAGAAGTACATAAAATGTGGCTAAGTATGATGGACTGTGGGATGTGGCCATTCTGCAATGCAGTTCAGCCATGCCCTGACAAGATAACTTCCTCTCATCCCCAAAGATCTCTTCACCTTTGAAGATGGTATCAGGATTTCATAACCAAATACCAACCATGCAAACAAAAAACTGGGGCTTAGGAAAGGGTATCTCTTGGTCGCTCATGTAAAGAAGTTATTTAGTAGGAATTAGCAAGATCCAGAAAGGATATGTCTTAGCATGTTGGGTCTTTCTAGAATGGAACAGGTACATCTATTAACTTCTGATCACATCATTCAAGGGAATGAGAAATGAAGGATAAGAGAAAAGATACATTACATAGGATACTTTGTACAACTTTCAGAAAGAGCAATATCCACAAATTTAAAAGTTAACTGTAACTAGCAAACCTGAAGTGCATTTTCTTTCACAACAAATGAGATGAAGAAGGCTTGAAAATGCCATTTCTCACTTTTTTTTTAGCACTAAACAAATTATTTGGAAAGAACAGCAACTTCTAAGCCTGTGAACCTGAATATGCTTGATGATACAGGTATCCTGCATACCTGAATACAGAAGGAGATTATATCTTGGATATTTCAAAATCAGCCACAGGTCAATTAATGGGCCTGCTGATCTTCAACATACACTGTCCAACCAATACTAAAAAAAACCCCTCCAATAATGGTATGTGGGAGATATAGTTTTAATACTGTTGATCAAGTAATTTGTCACTAGAGGTCTAAGTCCATTCTAACATTATTTTCTGTCTTTTATGCTTTTTTCCTCTTACCTACATTATACTCCCAGAATAGCTAAGACCCTCTCTTTGATTTGAACCTCAGTCATTCATTTACAGTTCATAAGCTACTTTCCCTATTTTACTGAGACATTGTAAAACGTGAGGTAAAGTTTGCAAAAGCACTTGGATGGGAAATCTGGGTGCTTTTCTTCAAGAAACAAAGACCAACAGTGAGCATATGCTACCTAAAATTACCACGAATTACAAATTTAATAATAAGTTACCATGTAGCAACACATTCATTTTTGTTTAGAAGAAAATCTTTTCAGAAGGAACCAGAATTATACTGAGGTGCATCCAACCGCATCACTGGAGAATAACAGATCTCCCCCTCACTACATCCAAGGACATTTGTCACATCGTTACCATGTTATTCTCAGATAATTGTCACTGCAGAAACAGCATACAACCCAATAGGTGTTCATTTGTTTTTGTCTGTATTGTCAATAGTAGGAACAATACATCACAAATTGTCTAAATGTTCTGACAGAGAACAACAGCAGGACAGATGTTTAGGAGAGGTTTAAAATGACAGGAGCTCTTTCCAAAGAGAAACGGCAAAGCTCAGTTTTTAATTATT
Organism: Dromas ardeola; assembly: GCA_013398915.1. Classification (NCBI taxonomy): domain Eukaryota; kingdom Metazoa; phylum Chordata; class Aves; order Charadriiformes; family Dromadidae; genus Dromas; species Dromas ardeola. Next base: position 19,610 of record VYZM01019379.1, read on the forward strand.
TTATGTAGCAAGCTGTTAAGGTTGTTACAGGGGGAGTAGGGCGTAAATAAAACCTTCAATTTTTAAGCCAACACAGTGTTGGCTATGTATCTACAGAAAAAAAATCTAGCATTTCATTTGAGACTAATGCTAATTGAAAAATGTGAAAAGAAGAAATAAACAAAATACTAAGAACAAAAATCTACCTGCCTTCGGGCTAGGGTCTCATATATTGCAAAAACTAAGAGTTTCCAAAAATCCATGGCTGCCGTCATACATCTGCTCAGCTTAAAACATGAAATGAGTCAGCAATTTCAAGCTAACATGTACTTACCTAGTATCCCCATCACAACGGGCACTAATTAACCTTGCAAAGAAGTGGAAGATATTAATTCAAGTAGAGTGCCATGCTAAAACAACTCTGCTGCTTCTCCATTAGTACAGTTACAGCCTTAATTGCCTCTGTAAGCCCTAATTGGGTGTACAGACCGAATATTCCAGGGAGAAATACCAGCTTCCCTGTCCACTCAGAAACACTACTCTCAGCAAGACTTTGAAGCCGATCAGTACATATATTTGTTATACTCATGATGAATATGCTTTCTTAATATTGGAAAGCTTATTTCTTCTATGAATATTATCTAACAACATTTAGAAGCACTAACTCCAGCTCGGAGGTTTCTCGTATCTCCCAAACGAATAACCGGCCATTGGCTTGTGGTATCTTTTTATAAGTAGTATATTCATTTGGGAGGGGATGGGGGTGAAGGGGATAGACTTTCTAATCTAACTTTTGTCCTGGAAGGGAGTAGCTGAAAAACAAAAAACCCACCATTCTCACAACTGATCCCTCACTCTTTCCTTCTGAAGGCACAAGTTTTGCTGTATCTGCAACATCTTCCACTCTGATAGATTTTCTCGTCTTTCAAGAGCTAGCAGAGAGAACACGAGCAAATCTCCAGACTCATCTCCACACTCCGCACAGGTAACACGGTCCCTGTTTCTCCTCTACTGCTTAACGTTAAAGCCAAACGCAAATTTTATGTTGTGCCCCAAAATGCTGAGTCTAATAAAAACAGCACCTGAGGTCACAGGTTTGTGCCGTGACACCTCCAGCTCAGCCCTGTGCCCCAGTGAACCTGTACACAGCCTTGTTGGATGGGCACCTGTTGCTGTGAAGCTCTCTACTCCACACATCCTCTACCAGAGCTGTCATCAACTGAAGATTTTAACACGCATTTTTAAAATCTTGTACGCAAAACTGTTTCTGAAAAGCCCAATTAATATCTATCATTAAACACAACAGTATAAATTGAGAAGCCTTTACCATTCTGGGTGTCCGTGCCCAGGTTTTGGTAGCGGGGGGCTGCAGAGGCCTCTGTGAGGCGAGGGGGGCTGCCCCGTGCCGGACACGGCCGGTTCCAGCCGGTTCCACCAGGGCCCCGCCTCAGGGCACAGCCGGGCCCGGCAGCGAGGCTGGTGGTCTGGGGGAAAGGTGGGGTAGTTTTTGTCTTTGTTTCTCACCATCCGTTTTTAATTGGCCATAAATTACATCGAGTTTCTGCAAGTTGAGTCTGCCTTGCCCATGCCAGTCATTGGTAAGTGACCTCCCTGTCCCTACCTCACTTCACGAGCTGTTTCATCTTATCTTCTCCCCTGCCCTGCTGAGGAGGGGGAGCGAGAGAGCGTCTGAATGGGTATCCACGAGCCAGCCACAGACAACCCACCACAGAAAGACAGCAAAACTATTTAAATGAAAAGAATACTGTGCTGTTTCATGGCATCTTCTGGAACAACAGAAATTCACATTTCATCTGCTATTTTTCAGTCAAGCAGTTACACATGGCTGTTCTCAGCTACCCTCACTTCTCCTCCACGGCCTAATGAGGATGCTGCTGCCACAAAAGCTTTCGGGCTAAATGATGGGAGAGAGATATTTCTCATTCCTGCTTTGCTGATTTTTCTCTTTCCTCCCTTCTTTTTATTTTTCTTTCCAATTTTTGGAAAGACCACCTCTCTCAGACTCCTCCTCTTTTCTTTTTTTTATTTTACCACCTACCTTCTGATTGTTCCTTTTGTTCAATCCATTTCATTCATACCTTCTAAACCCAACTTTCACAGGAATAAAAAACCTAAAACCAAAATTCATCAACCTGCACTAACTTAGAAGTTAGCCTTGTTTGAGCAGGATATTAGACTAGCTAACCTCCAGAGGTCTCTTCTCAACCTGAATTATTCTCTGATTGTATGAGATACATATACATATATTTACACACACACACACTTACGCATATACAGAGCTTCTTTTTGACTAGTATTCCACCTCATACCGCAAAATAAATGTAGGTTCATGGCATCCCAATTTCTGCTGGCCCAGAGAATGACCTTGAATTTTTAACATTAGGCTCTGTTGCCCACTCCCAAGCAAGACACTCTTATTCAGGAGGATTATCAGAATCAGTAATGGCCTTTGCTCCTGCATGGATTTATAGTATTTGCAAGTATAACTTGTGCAGCATTGAGATAGGCAGAGTAAACAAGGCTATAACAAAGAAGCAATACCAATGAGTTCAGGTTATCAATGTCAAGCTTCAAAAGAGAAATTTCAGCACTTGAAAAGATGAAAATCTGAACAACTGGGCTGAACAGAGTTTCTCATTAGAATAGGAAAAAGTTCAAAGATGTGAAAACTTAGTTATAATGGATATGCTCTTTGCTATTTGTTTTCATGTAGCAAGTTTCTTAAGACAGTGGAAAACTAATTGCTTACTAGCATAAATAAGCACTGTGTAGCATGTTTGAGTATTCACTAAGATTTACACAAAAGCTAGAAAGAAAAAATACTGTGCTTCCAGGACATAGCGTGATCGTTAGAGTCTGTCATAATTATAAAAGCTTCTAACCTTACTGTCAGTTGACGTCTTGCTTGAAGTAGCTTTGGAGTCAAATTCAGTGGAAACCAGTAAGATTAATTCTAGTATGCACAGTTCATTACCTCTCACAGAAAACACCATCAACAGAGTTTAATAACTTGCTTCTAACTGTTTGTGATGTCTCCAATAATAATTATTGATTATGTCAAAAAAATTACATTTTATATAAGATTACTGCAGAACACATAGAGTAACTAAGTGCCAGCTGATACTTTGCCAATTTGATTTATTAAGAGTTATGTATACACAAGTGGCAGCTAATATGCTGGCTGCCTTCCTGCTATGCCTATTCTATCCTAGTCCCTCCCCTTCAATGCTAATCAGTGAGCAGAGCATAACAAGGAGATAATTACACATTGCTGCTATTTGTGCCAGGAGACTTTATGTAAATATTTTTAATACATTCAGTTACTTTTCTCTGGCTACAGGTTGCATTTTAAGGCAGAAGTTTGGAGAGACACCCACTTATGCTGTGTTGCTCGATACTAACTTTTTCAGACCATGTTGAAAATTATACTAATAATGCGCAATATACATTTTTATAATTTATCTTCTAGTTAGCTTAAATCATATAGGAAAATTTGCTTTGTAGGTAACAAAGCAGTGAAGATAAAATAGCTAAAGGAACTTTTAACACGGGAGTGTCTGAAAGTGAATTAAGATACTACATTTTTGGAGGCCAAACTTCGCTCAAGTCCGCTGTTACTTAAAATAAGGTATGTGTGAACTATTAATTTTTGTATTTTGTAAATAACCATATGAAAGTGACTTGAGATTTTATTCTTCATTCAAAAAAAGCTCATAAACTCTGAGAATAATGCCAAATTTTCTCAATGTTAATGCTATGAAAAACTGTCAGAAAATTAGCATGTACCATTGAAAATACGGATAAATATGACAATGAGCTTCGCTGGCATAATGTTCATTTGGAGAAGGAGCAATTAACCTAAAAAAAAAAAGCCTAAACAAGACACTAAAAAGTCAGAGGTTATTACTAGAAAAAATTGTTCCCTTTCTTCCTCATTTAAATGTTAAAAATAAGTTAGGAAGCAAATTAGATTCCAACATATAGCTTTTAAAATTACGATAAAATGTAGTAACTGAAAAAAAAAATCTCAGAATAATTCATTCTGATTTGTGTCTACCATGAACAACAAAGTCCCTTGGAAGCAGACCTTTATATAAAGTCATTAGGCTGCTGCTATTTCGATGGGAAAGGTTTTTAATGCACCATTGGCAGCTCGCTGATAACAATTACATGAAATGAAATTAAGCCATGCACACTCTTTAAAAGACCAATGATGCTCCTGATAAGAGAGGCTTAATCATTGTGTTACCTGATCGGCCGCCTGTCTGGAATTTACTTCACTGCAGGCAGAAATTTACTATTAAATGTCCATCAATAACAGTGTGCAAATAAAAATCATGTAAGTGAACTGATTTAATGTCAAACTAATGAGATTGAAAACTCTTCTTAAAGAATTATATTTTAGCCTTTATCAAATAAAATGCTTCGGGGGAGGGGGCTTCCCTGCATTTACTGGAGTAGGAGATTTCAGTGGTTAATGACAGGATCAAGACTAAATGTCAAACTAAATAATATCATAAAATCTTTATTTCTGATGCTTGCCAATTCAGAGTCACTGCTTTTATATAGTCTGCTGTAACAGATTCATTGGCCAAATTTGAACTTCCAGCAATAGTAAAATCTCATCTATCATTGTTCAGACATTCATCTGAAATCCCAGCATACCAAAAAAGCTTAGTGCAATACTCAATCGCAAAATAATTACACAATGGTCTGAGGAAAACCAAATTCCTAAATTCACAGTCACTAACAGGTTCTTACGGAAGCTATAGGGAATAATTTTTAAAGCTTGAGATATCAAAACATACAAATATATTAATGACTGCAGAGATCTACCAACGTTCTGCACGTGGTGTGACATAAATTAAATTAGAGAAATGATGGCTAATGAGTTATCCTGTCTGCCTGGTTATGACTGTAACTTTTCCCTAAACTTTTCCCTTAATGGGCATCTGCACCTGATCAATGTTTAGGCAAAATACGGAAACTTACAACCAAGTTAGGAATTACATATATTTAGCTTAAGTACTTAGTTTTCTTTCTTTGTTTGTAAAGCATCGCAGTTCCTTGATATTTTTGGCTGTTTGCTAACTTCAGAAAAACAGTAATTTTTGGAGATTTGTTCATCCTTCCAAACACTCAGGACGGATTTTCTGTAATAGGGACCTACTTGCCATCTTTTGACTTTCCACTTAAAAAAAAAAGAAAAAAGAGGCATCCGATAAAAAATCAGAAAGAATATGATGTGACCTAGCTAAGCCAACACATCACCCAAGCAGAAAAGATGTAACTAGCAAAAGTAAAAATTTCAGTTGTTTTGTGTCCACTGTGCTATTGGACACTGCCATAATGGCAGTACGTGCATGCCATACGTACATATATGTGTGTATGTTATCTTTAACCTAATTAACATGTTGTGAAGACACGAAGTTTTAATTTTATGGGCCTGAAGAGACCTATGATAGTGGATTTAACGCTGAAATTTATGCCACAATGTCTTCATTGTATGTATTACACAAACTATCTAGATAAAAGCCAGGTCAGGCGTGCTCATGTGCTGATGTGCAGGTATATCCAGGAACCAAACCAGTGCCCTCAAAATGTTTTCACATCTTTGGATCAAATGAAAAGAAACTCTATAGTGAACCATTAGAAGTAAGGCTACAGTACTAAGAAATATTTTTTTGATGAGGTGAAGGACTGATTCCCATCTGGAAGATCAGTACAAAGCCGCTCCATCAGTTAAATCTCAATGGGAATTCCAGGAGCTAAGTGGTGCTCAGCTCTCAGGCTGTGGTCGACTTCATCAATAATGAGTGATTCCACACGTTTTACTGCTGGCTAATACCTCAACTGCAAAAATGGGCACACATTTGAACGTAAACAACCTTATCGTTTTACATTACTACAGCTACAACTCCAATTCTCTATAATTTTTCAGGCCTGCTCATTTACACTTCAGATTTCTTCTAACCAGAGGTACTACATGGGACAGTCTTAAGGATTAACCCTGGATAAGATGGCCTTTAGAAATAAACATTTTTCTAGACGATCAGTATAGGGGAAGGTGATGAAGAAGAAAGGAAGGAAAAATGCAACTGTCAGATTACCTTTAAAAATGCGCAGGAAGTCCAAAAAGATAAAAAAGAGATATTTAAAAAATGCTGGGTTATTGCCCTCTTATGTTTCAGCACGGGTTTCTAAATATCATCATGGGAGAAATCAATTCGCAGCAGCTGTGGACAGCCTTAAGGGCTTGAGCAGCTTAATTGGAGAAATGCTTTAAAAGTTAAAAGGCCAGAATCATGTCAAGCACATGAAGAAAAAACTCACAGATGCTTCTAAACTTTTTCATTATACAGTATTACAAAGGATGGCATCAATGTAAGAAAAAATGTCCAAAACGGATCATTAAAAACTAGTTTTATTGATGAATTCTAATCAAATACCAAAAATATTAATATAAGTATGTATATTATAGTTTAATCTATTCTAAAAAGCTGTATTAGTAATTTTTAAGAATTATCCTTTAATACGTATTTAATGTATAGAAGCTAAATTTTCAGGTACTTAGAAGCGGCAGAGCCACTTAATTGAAGTCAGGATTGAAATTTAACAGTTCTCTTAAACTACTCATCTCCTAATTTAGTTTTCTTCTTTATGCTGAATTTAGTGTTCATGCAGGGAGACAATCTGACTTTCATGAAAGTTGCAGCCCAAATGCATAGAATATGAATGGTCAGAAAACCTCTGGCTTTTAACTTCGGAGCAAGAATGACTATTTTATCCTTTAGCTTAATTGCACTTGGAAATAAGGGTGCCTTTGAAAGCACCTGTTTGCTGAGTAACTCAGACCTTCAGGGTGAAAATAGCACAGGAGGAAAATAACATCCAGATAAGAAGCCACAATTTTACTGTTCATTATTAACTCCCTTCATTAAACATGTGCGTTTTACTTTTCCCATCATCATCCCTCAGTAGTGCTGCTGAGGAAGGAGACAACAATGTTCATTACAAGCCCGTCACCCCCAAGAAGGAGAGGTTCTTCAGCTACTGCTTTCTCCAGTGAACTATGATCTGAAATGTGGATAAATTAATAATTCAAAGAAAATGCTACTGTCTGGAACTACCGTATGCATACTAAAGGTAAAGGAGGTCACAAAAATCTTGATATTTGGACCCAGTCTCACACTGCAGCTCGAATCATTTCAATGTACTATTCCAGATTTGCAATGGAGCCAAGTGGCAGGAAAAAAAACAAAAACCAAAGATCCTTGTTTACTCTTTAGTAGTGTAAATTTACGCACCACAGAAAAAACAGCAGTTGAGCAACAATGACATATGTCTGCATCAATATTAGTAATATAATTTCTGATAAAATATGCTGTTATTTATCATACAAAAAGGTATAACACAGATTGCTCTAATGATAATTAGATTTATACAGTGTTTGTAGGTAGTTTGATTGAAAACATTATCAAGGAACTCAGTTCAAAGTGGTATAGACTGTGATACTCTCATTGGTCTAATTACAGTTTCTCAATCTAGTGCCAAGCACTCTGGTATTACACAGGATTATTTTTTCAGTAATGATTCTAATATTGGCTTCTGTGCTATACTTCCATGTGTTGAGCCATCCTTGAGGCACCCTTCTGGTGGAGTTAGTCTGAAAGCCTGCACGACCGAGGCTCCTTCCCCAACTCCAAACTGTGACACAGGAAAGCCACCCAAATCCTGTTACCTTCTGGGTGTTCTCCACATCTCCAAGAATTATTGTCGTGGGTTTTTGTATAAAAATCAGCATACGATGCTGACACAAACCTGAAGCAAAAGAACCAGTCCCAGTCACTGTAATACAGAGCCTGTATCTTTGTAACGAGTAAGGTCAATAATTGCTTTACCTAAGGAAATCTTCAATTGAGGAGCCCATTTCTACTCAGGAAATACACATTTAGTCAGGATAAGTATTTGCCTAATTTCTGTTTCCCCATTGTAGCAAGCCAAATTTAAGGTCCATCTCTTTTACCATCTCCCAATCCATCTGCTTGCCAGCTAGTCTCTATCAAAGGCTAGTAATCAAAAGCCTTCGTTGTTCTTTTATGTTGTACAATAAATAGCTCTGAAGCTATCTGTTATAAAAATTATGAACAGTTGTGAAGCTATGACATACAAGTCCTCTACAACAAGAAACTAGAGTTAAAAGATGAATTTGTGTTCTAATGGAACTAATTATTGGGAAAGGAGATTGCAGGAAGCCCATAACATTGAACTAATTCTCTGTGGAATGCCTTCAGGTAAAGAGGACATGAAAAGAGTCCTCACCTCATGTCAGCAATTATTTTGGAGAATACAGATATGAATGTAACGTAAATGTCCAAGAGTCTGCTTGTTTAAAGAAATATCTAATTAACAATAAAAAAAAAAAAAAGTCCTGTTGTGTAGAGCTGAAGTCTCAGCCTTTTTCAGAGAGACAATCTCAGCTGCAACTGTGTGGCCCATTTTCCATTCTACAATACATAGGCCAAACTCAATCACTGCTACAACTTTACACCTACAGTTAGCACGAGGCTGAAAAGATGGAGGGTGGGAATCAGGTGGTGCAGAGCAGCACCACTCCATTATTTCAGAACAGCTGCGGATATCACTTTAAACCATTATTGATAAATATACAGGCTACATATGATGGATCTGAGCCTCTGCTATTGCTACTCCAAGTTTCTGTCCTTGAAATTTCTTCTAAGTAATTACTTCAACAGAATGACATGACTAAAGTATCCCACTTATAGCAAAAAAACCAATGAGTATTTCCATGCTGTATGTGTACAGTACATTACTGTTACAGTCTCTCCATAGCTAGTTCCAGTACAAGTCCAAAAGCACGTTCACAGTCAGAAATATCCCTGAAAGCTTTTTCACCCAAAGAACACTTTTTCCTCTTTTCACATCTCATTCTAAGGAACCTTCAGCATCTCTAGCTTTAGGGGTTTTTCTGCATTTAGCTTTCTCCTTGCTAAGAGATGCTACAAAATCTAATATATGCAACCTCAGAGCTACAAGGTGCATTTGCTTTTTTGTCTTCTGTTCATCAAATCAGAAAAAAACCCCACCCCCTGCCTTTTGCTTAAGAGGTATAACTGGAAACAAATGGTTATGTTTGCAATATCCATCTTTCTGTATTCAGACCATTAATTGGAGTGCGCAGTCCTGTCATTCTTATTTAGCCCTGACTAAGTTTGTACTCTTTATTGCATCCCTAGGCAGCAAGCGCGTTGTATAACTTGCTGGGGGCAGTCCCAAATTTGCAGCCTCTGCTGTTGCAGTCATTTGCAGGTGCTGCCTGATTTCCACCAAAGAAGAGAGCAGCTGTGCTAGACACAGCCTGGACAGTCTGCCTTCTTGCTCCCAGCAAGGACAACTTTCTGCTGGGGCAGCAACAGCTAGCAGGAAATGTACATGCAGCAGTACTTCCAGAACTGATCGTTTTAATTTACTAGTTGCTGTTTTATTTACGTACCTTCAAATTTGTTTTATCGTTTTCATTTTCTACTCATAACGCACAGAGGAGGAAAATGAGTCAAAAGTCGTATCAAAATAACCTTTCAGGTTTTTCGTAGGTAGATGGGATATTCTGATGTGGGAGTCCATTATTTTTCCATTTAGGCATTACAATATCCTTTAACTTACTCCCATTTTCCCTGCCTAATTTGCCATCTCTTAGATGCCAAGAATGTGTAGAAATCTCTGAGGGGCGTTTCTCTCATCAGCAGAAAAGGAACATTGGAATAATGACTTTCAGGCATTGGTGGCAAGCATTGTATTCTCAGAAGCATAAAATCAGAAATGGAAAAAACTCCTAATAGGTCACCTAATCTATCTTTCTGCACAAACCGAGTTCTGCATAGTTGAAATATCCTCAATTTCGTTAAGAAGTTGCCTGCTTGGGATTCCATACGCAGATTTCTTTCTAGTAATACAGTCATACGCTCTTCCCTATGTCCCCTTTCAATCTCAAGGAGGAGTTGAAATTCAGAATATATAAGGAATAAAGGACGAGAGAGTTGTTACATTAAAACCACCAACTTAGCTTGACATAACCCAGAGTTTTTGGCTCTTTATTAACAGGAAAAAATATTAGACTGGCATAACATTTCTACAGCAGTAATTACTTTTAAATGTACTGGAATAAATTTAATCTTGATGAAATTCCACCTGATGCCAATGCAGTGACTGCTGCCTCTCTAATACACCCATCTAATTCTCGTATCAGGAGGATAAGATCTTGAAATTCCTGAATAATGAACTTCCTTACACAGTTAGATGACTACCAGTATCCGAAGATACACTTTAGCAGTTCCTCTCAGAAAAAGTAACGATCTGTTTGCAAAAGCTAATAGGTCTATATTTGCTCACTGCTGGGGTCTGCAACTTTCCAGTTACACCGCTGCCTTATTTGTGCTACTGTCATAAGAACTTAAAACATTAAATGGCCTCTGAACTGAACATCTGTTTAATCAAGTTGCACTATTCAACCAGTTTCACCAGCAGAAGTTGTGACACAATATCTACGCACATCCTTATGGTGTTAGCAAACATCTCTAGACCACGGATCACCAAAACTGACAGTATTAATACTGTCAAGAGTTCTAGGCCCCAGTCTCATGCTACCAGTGGAACAGCTCTTATTTTTTAATGTGCCTTGAGGATGAAGTAATGAACTGAGGGTGAAGGAACTAAAAGGCTTATCTTTCATTCAATAGCTGTTCGGTGGATCTGGAGAGAACAGACACCTCACATGTTCAGCTGAGTAGCAAACAGTCACAGATGGATGGGAAGCTGACCTTCTAAAGCATCATTCAGCAGAGCTGAATTAGCAGAAAGGTATAAATAACCAGCTATTTGTATTGCAGCAGAAGCAGCGATTCTGTCATACTGCAAGGCAAGACAATCAGATTTTATTATTTGCATGTAATCACAGTTGCTGTGGCGTAGACAGAAGTGAAGAGAGACAAATAAATTATAACCTTTTCGCAAAAGTAAAATCAAAGTAGTTTTGTGGAAGCGTTTAAATCAGTAAGAGTTCTTCCCAAATGGGTCTTCTTGTATTCATTTTGACAGCAAGAGAATTTTTCTCCAGATCACATAAAAGCAAAAAAGAAAAAGTTTCTGTCATACCTTAAGCCAATAGTTTTCTCCTAGAAATGTGTTTACAGTTTTAGTCTCAACAGGGAGGCATGTTTTGCATGTAAATAGCAGGTGGTTACGGAGAGTTACTTTGACAGCTAATGTCTTGAGCTGCCTTGACATCTGTGGTCTAATAGAGTGGCTCTGTAGTAAGTGAAGTTCCTGATGAAAGGCAACCAAATTAAGTGGAGTTTTTCATCTCAGTTTCTAGCCAGCTATACCGCGACCATTCAAGAGGGAATGAACAAATGATTAAAAAGAGATTGCACTCTGGCTCCAGTGGCAACTGACATAAATGAACTTGAAAAGACAAATAAGACGACACTAATTTTAAAGCCACAGTGGTTCTTCTCAGTCAGCATCACTGGAAATTGCATTGCTGAAAGCAGAGGTGGTCTGACTCTTGCCCAGAAAACAAGCAACATCATGCTGTGACAGAGGGGGAATGTCAAATGCACCCCAAAGAGAGATAATTAAAGTCTTTGTCATATTTATTTTTCTGTGTAGAGAATTAATAGCTACAGTGTTCATAACGTCTCCTGACTCCTGTGCTTAGGCTTAATTCACATTTCCTTTCCATTTCCTAAACTGCAATCTGAAAATTATATTGCAGATCTCAGGAAGGTACATGATTCTCAATAGTAATGTCTCTGTGCCAAAGAACTGAGTAGGCCATAATTTTTCCACACTGCAGTCATGGACTTTTCCTTTCCAGATGATGGCCTTTTCTGTGCATCTTCTCCTAGAAAAACTTGTGACTTATGAGTCCTACAAAGATGCTTGGGCAGAACTATACTCATCAGTCAAATGTATTCATGGAGTGTTAGAAGACTCCCTAACCTATAAGGCTCTGTGAAACTACGTAGAATGTACAACTAACTCATCCATAAAGGCATTTACTTATGTTTCTCTTGTGAGCAAATTAAGACAAGAGGTTTGCAGGCATTTCAATGATTCACTGTTCATCTACCAATCCATTCAGGTCCTTCTGACTGGATCTTCACATTTAACTGTGTGGCATTTTTGGAAAAACAAAATTTATGCTTCAAAAGCACTTAGGGTAGGTTTGCTGCTAGAGCTGCCCAAGACACTTTTTAAGTGTAAAATATTCCTGAAAAAAGCACATCTTTTTGGCAAACATGCGTTATTTTTTTCTTCTCAAGAAAAGGTATTACCAAGATATTGCTGCTATCTGATTTTACGGTAATGTTTCAAAACGGAAAACTAGATGTTTAAGCATTATTTTTTCTTCCTCAGAATTTTAGGAATTCTGGATGTTACATCTTATACAACTATGAAATGAAAGGGAGTTCATGCAGCAGCTGCTGTGTTGCAGCACACTGCTCACATTTCTAGGGACCCCTCTCTCCAGAGAGCTTGTGAAAGCCTGAAGTGTGAATATGACCATCTCCTCATAGATTTGCACATTTCCATGCCACTAGACCCTGCAGTGGTGTGAAATATTCTTCGCAAGAGAAAGAGGAGTGTCACTGATAATCTGTTTTCTCTGAAAAACATCCCAGTTGAACAGGACCAAAGGTGAAAGCTGCATTTGAGACATGTAGGACACATCAGTCTGACAAGCTATAAACAGAATGACAGTCCTAAACATTCCTTAATTATTCTGATTCTACTTTGCCTTCATATTGGTTGTTGGCAAGTACGCTCTATTTTGCCCTACAGTTCTGCCTCAGAGAAAATCTGTGTTTGTCCTGCCTCCACTGTCTGCCAGAAGGATGACACCATAAACATGGTGGTCTCACAGGATCTGTCTTGACAGGTAATCTATTACATGATGCATCCTGAGCCTATGTCTGCCTCTTGCCCCAAAATACAGGTAGAACGAGAAATCAGAAGAACATCGTACTGGCTCCTTCATTTTGTCCCTCTATGTATCTGTTTGCATCAGCTGTGTTATGTCCAGGAGCATTAAGCAGCTATGTACATGTAAGGCTTAGGATCTGTGAGGAAAGGAAAAGAAACACTGATTAGATTAGACTCTGCAGAAAATTAAAATACTGAAGCTCCATAACCAAATCCTGAAAATCAAATATTGACAAGAAGATAGTCCATTATAATCTCTTAAGTGTTTCTGCTCTGCCAATTACGCACTAAAAATACTAAGAGCCCACAATCCACTTGAGGTAAAATTAAACATGCAAGTGACATTTCCTCCTTTTGCATCTCATGACAAGACTTTGACGTAGAAGTCACAAACAATCGTAAGACTTTGTAAAATCCTTGCCATTTCCTTTTTACTCTGCAGCTTTGAGATAACATCATTAGAAATGATACCACTATAAATCCACTGCTCAGCAAAACTAGGTAACCATGTATCTTCCAAAGAGCAAGAATTCACAATGGAATATTTGAATGCAGGGAAATAAACGTGCTTGAAAACATGCTAACAAGTTTCTATTCTGCTGAGAAATATAGAGGAGGCAGGAAAGTTGCATTTGGGAATTCATACAAAGATGATACAGCCCATGTGGTTCCACAGAAACCATTTCTGGAGCCTGATTTCAGTATTGCAATGTGCTTCCTCCCAAGACAGTTCTTGCATTGATTCAGATCCTGCTAAGCACTAACACTACTGCCTTCCACACACCCTATTGCCCTTCTCACAAATCAGGCATTTGTGCGTGTCCTATTCAAATTCCTTCTCCAGCAAATTATATGGACTTGACTGTAAGGATAGATTCCGGATACCATCCTTCCTGAACTGAAATAAATTTGAACACTCCCAAGACAACAGATCTCTATTAATTTTGTAGGAACAGATGGCCTTCGCTTTGGGGTCGTTTGTTTTCTTCTCATCGTATCTAAAAAATCTAATCCTTAACAGATCACTGTGAAAATACTTTCGTATGCTTTGGTCAAAAATTCAGTTATAATCTTACACAATTCCTCATGTAATAACTGGTATAGGATGCATATACAATCACGTCTTTCCAGTTCATAGTGCAAGTTAGATTTTAACAGCAAAACTGGGATCAGTAGCAGAAAGCTGACAACTTTCTTTCACACCTCTCTCAAAAAACCAAAAAAGCTGGAAAAGCCAGGGTTCGCGGAACTTATACCTCAAATCAAAACTGAAATATTATGATTCATTGTAAATATTACTCAGAAATACAGACCAGTATCCTGCCAAAAGCCTATCACAGTCACCTGAAGTCATTTTAATATTAAAAAACACTAACTGCTGTAGGATATTCAGTGAGAATTTATAACTTACTGTATTCTTACCATTTTAAATGACTTTTCTCATTAATGATGAAACAAAAAGTATAATAGCATGAGCTACCAAAAGAATTCTTTGAGATTATAATAACGTATGGAAAAATACAGGTATGTCAGGTGTGTAATATACATCTGCATACATAGCTGTGATTTATTCATTAAGAGATTAGCCATTTATCACTTAATGAAAATTATCCGTTTAATGAAGGAACAAAGAACAGTATCAGACAGCAGGAAATAAAATAGAAAATACTACATAAGAAATCATTAGCTGTTGGTAACAACTTAGTGTATCTAATCCAGAGTAATTCCTTTGTTAAACTATACTTCCACTTTATTAACCAATACTTGTCTGTCTTTGTGCCAAACGTGCCCAACAAAACCAAAATGTGTATATGTTGCAAAATACTGAATGAACATATCAATACAAGCATATAATTTCTGCAGGGCAAAATCAAGACCCAGGTGGTACTAACTCTTCTTTGACACGCACAATAATGTTCCAACAAAGCGGTGATGTGCTTACACTAAAATCATTTTAGAATTCTATTTGTTTTTAAAAATGCTGTGGAAAAGATAGAATATTGAAAAAATGTAGGAATTTCTCCTAGGCTACAACTGCAAATATTTCTCAGTATAACACTGATTTAAAGTCATTGCCATCTAGCAGCAAATCATGTACCTGGGAAAGTGAGTAGACTGAATTCAGTCTAGCTCTGAGGGAATAAAAATCTGTATCAGAAAAAATCAGTTCAAACCCACGTCGGACATCTCATTAGACAGGCTGAGGATTAATGAGGCCAGAAACTAAATGCACTTTTGGTCCTACAAATGGTCTTTGTCTGATACAGGTCAGACATATTGACAAAACAGTATATAAAAATTATATAGGTATTGTCCTTGATGTTTCTGTTTCCTGCTGAGAGGATTTCTGTGCTCAAGTGTAGCAGTCAATAACATTCACATGCAGTTAAAATTAATCTTAAAGAGGTGTGACAGATTTTATCCTTCATCACTTTTAAGTTTGTTAAGATTAATGAAGCACATTTCCAAACCTTATGATGTATTTACTCTTTACATCAATGTGCCACATTACTAATAAAGACTACATGTATTTATTGCTACTACTATATACTGTTGTTATAAAACAAAAAAATAACCCTTGACTGAAATAGTTGGTTGACTCAAGATGTTACCAACCTTTGAAGTCTTCACATCTTACACCTCTGGGTTTGTTTGTTGGTTTGTTTGAACAAAGAGCCATCAGAATATAATGTAGTTTTAATCACCTCAATGTCATTGCTTAATTAATGCTGAATTAAAATGTAGCATCTGTTGCCTATCACCAGTGTGTGGCATGTGTTCATCATATAGTGTAGAAGATGAAGAAATTAGCACATGCAATTTTTTCCATAATGCATCCTAGATACTCTTTCTCTCTCCACAACAGCCCAAATGAAACACTGAACAGAAGACAGGAATGAGTAACTGAACCGAGGCCAGCCTTCAGCTTTTCACTTGGCATACTTTGCTCTTTCTTGATATTCGTTATGAAGTTAATCCATCTCGCTATCACATCATGTTTAATTAGTATTGACAATGATTCTCTGAAGTCCATTTTAAAATCAGAAGTCTATAGGATATATCTCCACATTCTGACCATGTGATCTGTATTCCTTTTCCTTTACACTCCATTTATTAAACCTTGATACACAGTCCATCAAGTAATCCAGAGGTTTTCAGACTGGAAACTTTTTAGATAATTATCAATTTTTTCATTATTTATTCAGAGTTTTACATCAGATAACCTTATTTTCATTACTATTGCTCTATCCTGAAGAAAAAAGTACCAATTTAACCCTGCTGATGGTCGGTAACTACCAATATAATCTCGGATTCAGCCTCAGGAAGCTTACTTTCACATCCCAGGCATTAGGATGTACAGTGCTGTTCCTTTTTGGTTAGATGAATGAAAACAAGACAGCTAATTACCATCAACATATCACAACTATCTTAATCAATGTCTCCTTTCTAGCCCCTTCAACTGCTCCATGTGCAAACTGTGAAACCTGGGAGAGCCCACTTCTGAAAGCTTTGTGAGGCAGAAGGCAATTACTGAACTTCCCTCTCGGATCTCCTCTGATAAGATCCAATAAATTAAGCTCTGCTTTATGTACTGGGTTATGATGTCATCAAGAATTAATACAAGAGTAACACCACCTATAAAGCTGTCTGCAATGCCAAACGAATTGCCACAAGACAACAGAATTCTCCCAGTTCTTATTTTAACAAAATCCACTGCCATTTAGTAATCGTGGTTTAATTGGATGCAGCAATCGCTCCGTGTGGACTTCGTAACAGTTAAAGAATGTTGTTAACAAAATTTGAATGAAGCTGTTGCCCCACGAGGCCTGCCAAAAGGAGGCCTTTAATGGTGCTGGTAGTAACCTTCTGTACAGACTAAAGCAGGATCCCTTTTAGTCTTTTATTATTACACGCGTGTGCAGCAATCACACAGTAGGGCTCCCAGTCCCAACTAGGGGCTTCTACTACTCCAAGATAAATAAAATATGTGATTAATAATACACGCTAGAGCAACATCAGTACTTCATAAGAAAATGGAAAATATACTCCTGGAGAATAAGCATGTACTTTACAATAATTCTACTTAGCATTCAGTTTTTCTTCTTGCTTATAAACAACAGCAACAGGACAAAAGACGGCAATTTTAATTGTAAAGCAGCTTAATAATTTTATAAAGGGAGCTGTACTCCTGCTGTACATCACAGCATAATGAATTCCTTTTGAAATAGGAGAAGGAAAGAATAATCCCAGAAGCTCTAACAGATAAGATGAAATGCCATCCTAATGCAATCTGCATCTTGTTCCCACCGTAATAAGTAGCTATTTTTGTTTAGCAAATTGAATGCTGCATTGCTCGCAATAACCAGAATGAGGATGGATGGGGAAGAATCTGCTTACATGGGAATAATTTTTTATGTAATTATTAATGAAGTTGTTTATTGTTCACATTGTCTGTGCAGCCTATAAATGTCTATATTGAACATTCAGCAAAACTTAGACAAACCATTAGTCTAATTAGAATAGTGGGAAGGGATCAAAGAAACCAGAATATAGTTTCAGCAGCTTTTTGAATTTTACTTTAATCCAGCAGAATCCAACCTACAAATCTCAGGTGATTTGACAGACTGCAAGTCTCTTCTACTTATGTATCTCTCTCTGACCTCATAAATCCTTCATATATTTCTGCCCAAAAATTTAAGACTTATACCTTAGTATATGCCTTTGGATGAGAGTTATTTATGGCTCTCAATGTTCCAAAACCAGGTTTAGTCTGAAAAAAGAGACTTTCTGGCAAGACAGCTGAACTGTGAATGAGTCTTATGGATTCCTCTAATTATAATTTTTCCTCCTGATTATAATTTTTAAATGTAATACGGCTGTAGGTGTGATATTTGAGTCTTATGGTCCAAACCATGCTTATAAGTAGAAACTACTTGAGAAGAAAGCTACCAGATTCAAGAGTAGATGGCAAAATGAGCCACAGAAGAATCCTGGGTTTTCTGAAGACCACTAGCTGAGATTAAAAAAAATGCTCTACTGTGCTACAGAATTGAAACATGACTTGGAAATGGGTGCATTTTTTCTTTTTTTGTATATACACATTACTTTTTTTCGCATAGTGTTTAGTGGTTAGAAATGTAATTATTAAGTTCATATATTAACTCCTTTCAATACCATATTCTCCACAAAAATAGCTATTGATCGTATGACTAAATTGACGTTCTTAACAGTAGAAACACCACTTCAGCAGTAGTGGGATGTAAAAAAAAAAAAAACAGTGGGAAGTTTACGTGGTGGAGAGAAGCTGCACTATGTAGCTGCTAAAGAAAGCACAAAAGCATGGGCCACCAGGTGAAGACTGGGAATCTTACAAGGGTCCTAAGATTTTAACAATATGCTGTCAGAAAGAAGGATGGTGGATGTCATCCCAGAGCTCCAAGACCTAGTAAGCCCATGATAAACATGAAAGACGCCAGAGTTCAAAGCACAGCTGAAAACAGAGGGATTTCAGAAGCAACACCAGTTATAAGTGCTCCCTGTCCACCTATTTTGCAGAGGTTTTATTTGTTTTGTTTTAACCCAGATGAGTTTGCTCATCCAAGTCACAACGTAACTCCATAAACAGTTGTGTTAGTATAACTGAGGGAGCACTATGCTGCAGCATGGCCCAGAAATGAATGGATCTGGATGTGATGGGAGCTCAAGCTGAAGTCATGAGATTGTCAACCGAGGGCTTCTCTTCCACCTCAAGGAAAGTGCAGCATTGTTTTCATTGCCTGTGACAAGAGTTTGATCCAGAATAAAGGGAAGCTGCAGCTTCATCTAGAGCTGAAAGGTACTCTGAATTTAAACCCCACCATAAGGACAGAAGAGAAAGTTTGCAAAAAATATTGTCAAGCTGTAATATAACTTCAAGTGAAGTAAAACAATTTGGATTATGACAATAAAGCTTTAACCTGTTATAAAACTGAAATTGTCTTACTCTCTGACAGTGAAAACGCAAATGATTCTGTAACAAATGGAACACGAAGAGCTCCTTGCCTCTTATGTGACTGTCACAGAAACTGTATGCTGCACTCGAGAAGGCGTGAGTAGGTTCATTCTTGCTGGTCCTCAAAAGAAAACTGAATGCATTATCAAATGGACTTCCAGCCATGGCTCACCAGCACAAAACCTGTCTTTAGAGATCTTCCATATCTTACAGATACATGCACAATTCTTATAGATTTTGGTGGGCAGGATATAGGCCAAATTTAAGAGACAGTAACATCTGCACAAGTATTTCTAACATCTATGAAAATGTAGATTCAGCTGTACTTACATTCTCAGCTCAGCTACACGATGACCTACTGAAGTTATAGTATTGCTTGAAATATCAAGAATGTTGAAATCCCTAACTACAAACATCAGCATAATTTAGAAAATGGTTTACAAAAGGTAACAGAAGCATGACATGTAACATACCCTTTAACTGTGAAAACATCTGCAGTGAAGCACATAAGAAATAATACCGAAAAGCATAATCCTTTTCTCCCTCTTCTCACATTCTGTTTTTTAAATACAGTAATTTCAGTCCCCATTAGAAACTTCTTATTTCTCTTCCCTCAAATTAGCTGCCCAGTGCAGGTGAATTGCTTAGACCCAGTCTCAAAATTTTCACAACTTCTGTTGCTGGTGATTTTTATAAAAACGTGCTTTACTTCCAAGCCCTAAGCAAGTGTTTTCTGATCCAACGCTTCTACTTTTGCAGGATGAGTTTCCATGGCTTGGGCAACCTTCTTTTCTACTGAGGCTTTTTCTGCAAGTCTAAATGAGCTTAGACTTCTGATAAAGATTTTATCCCTATTGGACCCATACAGAAGCAGGTGTTCGGAGAGACAAAGAACAGCCTTTTCCAAATGAGTTGGCATTGGAACACACTATTTTAGTCAATTGGAATACACTATTTTAGAATTCTTAGGTTAGAATAGCAAAGCACTGAAAAGCCATGATAACAGACTTACGTACCTGTACCTCTCCGCTTCACAGTAGCCATAATTTCCCAAATTTTGCTCCAAGCAGCCAGCTCCAAGTTCAGTTCTGGAGCAAACGGTGCCAGTTCAGTGGCCCTGTACTGTGTCCCACTGACCCGGAGCCTTGCCAGGATACTGGGAGCTCAGGGTAAGCTGCAAAATCCACCTAGACGCAGGCTAAATTACCTGTGCTTAGTTTTGTCCTCCCATGGCCAAGATTCCTCTTGGCACCAAAAGAAAAGTGCTCCTAGTCCATGCTAAAATTCTAACTTGCAAGAGAGGAACCACAGAGACCAATTAAGTAGCAAAAGACTTAGGTTAAAAGTCTAGAATTCGGATGACAACATTTCACATTTATGATGCTCAAGTGGATCTTCCCATTTTGCCCATCTGTTAGTTCATTTAATAATTTTCACCTCATTTAGAATATTTTAATAACCAACAGGAAAGAGACTAATGGTTTGCATTATGATAAAAATATCAAAAATAATATGCATCTCTGTTTTTAATGTTTAATTTCCATGATTTCAAAGGCATAAGCTTGTTTAAAATCATCCAAGACTTCATGGGATATTTTAACCATCTCAGTTTTAATTGCAATTAGTTATTAAGTGGTAGAATTATCTTTGTATTTTCCTTACTGTCTAGGCAAAAATCATCCGTGCATTACCGAATAAAACAAAACAGTTTCAGTTTAGACCTCAAAACAATAGATAATTTGATGTTTTAAATTCTTTCAAGGGAAACAAACCCTCAACAAAACATATATTTTTCACCTTTAAATTGATTTTCAATACTGTTCCGCTTTATTTGCTCTCTCCACATGGTTTCTTCTGTTTCCTCTTTCTATTGCACTTCTTTTTCTGACATGTAATTTCCTACTTGCTTTTATTTCACTTACTCTCCCCTCCCCCCACCCCTTACTTTTTCTATTATTTCAACTTCCTTTGTGTTTGTCAATTTTAAGAAGTTTTGTTAGTCTGGCTTACTGTTTTGACATGCCTTTATTGTTGCATTTATTTTTATTTACTTTTTTGCTCTCATTGTTCTATAGATGAGACACTACGCCAAGTCAAATCCCTTTTCAAATTTTCTTTGAATAAAAGATGAGCTACTCTGGAATCACTCCAGATGTAGCTGCCAAAATTAACTGGTCCAGCACAGCTTTCTTTGGATTATATTCCATGATAGTTTCACTACCACTCTAGCTGTAAGAGGAATACAAGAACTTTCACCATGAATCTCTCTTTTTTTTTTTTTTTTTTTGCCATTTTTGGTACCTTTAATTATCTCAGTCTATTGTATTGCAGACTCTAAATGGATAAAAAGGCTATCTTGTGCTGACTTTTGACAAATACCTACTGATGGAGACCTTCAAAAAACAGTACTTGTGTGAACAGTAAAACTGAGGAAGAGTGAATTCTTGTCGTTCTTGTCTGCTGGGATTCTCCCATGTCTATTGCTTTGGGTGTTTTGGGGTGTTGGCTTTTTGCTTGTTTGTTTATGGCTTTTTTTTTTTCCCCTTTGTAGCACTTTTGTTTCCTACTTGTACAACCTAAATATTTTCATATTTCTGCCATTGTTTCAAAACTGTTTAAAATGTGACAACATATTCTAAAGTTTTGATTCAATACTTTTCTCACCTTAGCCAGAAGAATAATGGCTGGTAAATTAACACTCCTTACGTTCATACACATACGATTATTTTCAGTCCTGACTTAAAAATCCAATTATTCCATTTCAGATAGGCAGGATGGACTTTTTTATTATAAACAGAGTAATCTTTCCAGTAGTGTTAAAAATACACATAGCTGTATCAAAAAAAAAAAAAAATCTTTATTTCTTATGGAAAAGGTCAGATCTGCACCCAAACATTTTGTCTAATAGTTGTAAATTACCTTTGAAATCTTATGGCACCCCTGAATGAAAATACATTACTTAAATGCTTACTATTGGAACCTGAATTATTAGCCTAAATAAAGCTACCACAAGTACAAGATTTCCACTGGGCTTCTGAACATCTGACATGTTGATGGATCCCTCCGCATGTACCCAAACTATTATATCTACACAAAACCGGGACGTATTTACTGCCTGCGTACAGATAAATTGCATAATTCCTTTAATGCAACTTCTTTTATTGCTGTGTCTAACTGATGGGCACAGAAATCTCTAACAAGACGCTTCTGTAGCATGAAGCAGAGCCTGCTGTAGATGTCTGAACTGGCACGAACCCAGCAGAGTAGCACTGACCCAAGTGGGAAGCGTTGAACACATCTACTAAGCATGCTTTATACTGCTTATTTGTGCACATGGAGGAAGTCTAACACTTCTATGCAGCTATTCAACTCACTTTCACTTCTGCAGAAAGTACAACACGTGCACAAATGGCAAATTACTTGGTGGGCACAGAACAATCACATATAGATGCCACAGGTCATTCATACAAATTTTTGTCAAAGAAATTCCAGGCTAAAATGCATTACTTGTACAAACACAAGTCTGATTGGTGTTCACAATCAACATCATCTGACAAAAACCAGGTATATGGACGTGTATGGCTGAAAGATTTTGTGGACACTTAAACATCAAATCCTAGGTGGCCTCAGAAGCATAGCTCAGAAATAAAGGAATATCTGAGCTATTTTTGAGCTGTTCTCTTATCGAGGTAAAAAAAAAAAACCCTCACAATGCCACAGTAGCATTCCACTTTAATTCTTAAGCATGTATCACTGCAGGTAAAGGCACTGCCTTGTTCACATCTAGCACAGTTATTTCTGCATGGCACCACACTGACACAGTTTTACATCCTTACGTTATGGAACATTCAAAGACTGATTTCCAAACGGTGTAATACAAGCTAATTACGTTTTCCTTTGCTGTACTTTCACTACAGAGACAATAATTTTCTTCTCTTTTGAGTTACTGTTTCCACTGTGGAGGTATCAATTTACATCAGCTCTATCTTGTGCTACGTCATGTTGTGCAGACTTCAAATACCATCAGCCAACTCCACGTCCATCAGTTAATTTATCAACAGGAAAAGTGCTCTTGGATGAACTGTACATTTAAGGATCAAGGCAGTGGTTGCCCTAAACCTGAAGTGATAACTGGCTTTTTAAGAAAAAAAAACAAAAGTAAAGCATTTGAATCCTACACTAATTCATTTGTACCTTTGCTATGCTGTGCTTTAATACTGCTGAAAGCCACAATGAAAATTAATTGGTAACGCTCCATCACGAATGCCTCCAGGTGTGAGAAACAGTACTAGCATAATGTCATTCCCAAGGTACTTCAGGAGAATAACACCACTGCTAGTAGTCAGTACAGCCAAATCTCCACAGTATTTAAAAACACTTCTTATTTAGATTTGGCAAACAGCTTCTTGGAAAGGAAAACACCAACTGTACTAGCAGCTTGTACCTGAATGTTCCTGAATCTATTCAGCCCACCTATAATGAGTAAAAATGTCAATCAATATATTTGTATGTTAGTTTTCGAAATGCAAAACAGAGAATAAAATTGGATGCAAGACAGTATTATGTTTATAAATGAAATTAAAGAACATCTATATGCAGAAGGTCATCATGCATCAACACATAGCACTGGCAGATATGAATTTGCACACATGGTACAGTGTGATATAGAAATGAGTAGACACAAGCAGAAAGTAAAACAAATGCAGTCAAACAGAAACAAAACATCTCTGCATTTGATTTTCAATACTAAATCAAAGCAAGGCGTACGTCTACATGACTTGAGGAAGAACACCTGGTAGCTTGCTTTTAGTCTGTTCTCACCAGTCCCACCACTTTCTCCAATGAAACTCACAGTCTCTCAGGTCACCAAATCCTGCTCCATCCTGCTCTAATCCTGGAAAATGTCTTCCCTTGGAAAAAGTACTTTTTGTATTTATTTTTTAAAAGAATGGAGAAAAAAGTTTATCATCTCCAAGAAATATGAAAGAAAGAAAACTAGTTTGTAGAGTAAAGCTATGTAACACAACAAACAATGAGTACTGTTGTAATTAATTACTGCATTTAAAACTGTGAAATTGAATATTATGTTCTCAGATAAGTTTTTATCTAGACGAACTCTGAAATTTTCTCATTAATTTTTTAAAAAGTTCACTAAAGCTTTAATACTAGAAATGTGCATTCCAATACTCCCATGTTCACAATTGTGCATGTATTTTAGGTGCCAGGTTCAATGCAATGAAACACGACAGATGCTACCACATCAGACAGACAACACACTTCCAGCCGCAGGAGCAGAAGGGACAAAACCCATTTGTATTCTTTTTTTTTTTTTTTTGCACGTGGAAGACACACTTTTCAGAATGCAAATGGATCCTGTCTTCTGGGCTTCCACTTCCCAGATGCCCTTTCTTTGGATTCAAGACAATTGTTAAGGCTTTCCACTGCACACAAGGAAAGAACCCTCATTCTTTTACATCATTCACTTTTTCATTCTTCCCATCATCTTCCCTGGGCTCCCCGGTTCAAGAAGGACAGGGAACTGCTGGAGAGGGTGCAGCAAAAGGCTACCAAGATGACGAGGGGACTGGAACACCTCTCTTATGAAGAAAGGCTGAGGGACTTGGGTCTCTTCAGTCTGGAAAAAAGACAACTGAGGGGGGATCTTACCAACGTTTATAAATACTTAAAGGGTGGGTGTCAGGAGGATGGGGCCAGGCTCTTTTCAGTGGTGCCCGGGGACAGGACAAGAGGTAATGGGCACAAACTTGAGCACAGGAAGATCCACCTAAACATGAGGAGGAACTTCTTTGCTGTGAGGGTGGCAGAGCACTGGCCCAGGCTGCCCAGAGAGGTGGTGGAGTCTCCGTCTCTGGAGACATTCCAAACCCGCCTGGACGCGTTCCTGTGCCACCTGCTCTAAGGTGACCCTGCTCTGGCAGGGGGATTGGACTAGATGATCTCCAGAGGTCCCTTCCACCCCCTGCCATTCTGCGATTCTGTGATACCTCTACCCAGCGAGTAGTTATAGATAATGCAGGTTAGCAGACAAAGTTTGTTTTTATCAAAATTATATTCTCCTAAGGCCATACTTCAAAATATTGTTCATTTGTACCGTTCCCTAGATCACAAATAAATGCATCATGATAGGGTTTTTTGTTGCCATCTGAATCCGTCCATTAGAAAGACTAATTAAAAAGAAATATGCTACAGGATAAATGTTGTAATTTAACATGTTTCTTTCTACAAGCCAAGTATTTGAAGGATAGGTCGAGCACTTTTCTACTTACAGAATTTGACTTATGGGACTATCACCTCCTGTGATATTACTGAAGAAAGAACATATAAAATGGTCTAACAGATTTATATGAATTTTTGTAGTGGCTCTGGCCATTATTGACATTCTTCAATTATCATTGACCTTTATGTTCTAGGACAAATACTATTCCCTGGAGTAGCCACTTAGAAGAAAATCTAATGTGCTGTTCCTGAACATGTCATTTTAATGCTACTTTAAAAAAGAAATGCTGCTTAACCAGCTAATTGCAGAAATTGCATGTCATCTAATGATAGCTCTTCTCTCTAGGAAACCTACAGTAAATTAGCACTGCAAATGGGATGGGGCAATTCCACTGTTTTCTGGTAGACTGTAAATGATAGATGTTCCTGGCATCTAGAAACATTTTTACTTTGTTTCCCAAAAGCCGTAAACTCATTAGCATCTCATCATATTCTTGAATGCAAAACCCCACAGCACGCATTGGACATCTGGGAAAAGCTCTAAAAGCAGATTAATCACTGCCTTTTTGTGATATGATGGAAACACAGGAAGGATCTCTCTACTCCCGGCAACTATGTTTTTGTTCTATTCTTCTTAATCTTTAATCCATTTCTCTATTCAAAGTAATGTTAACAAGATGCCTAATTTCTAATGCAGGACACTTTCCAGGAAGAAGTGAATTGATCAATAGATGTTGCACAACTGAGGTTGTGACTTTTCCCTTTGTCACCACTGTATCTGCAATGATTTTTTGCTAGATATGACCAGTCAGGTAAGGGCCTACTTTTGCTGTAACTATCTAGGGTACGTGTAATCTTTCTTCAAGGAACACCCTGTGTCTTCATCATTGAACAGAGGGAACTCACTTGCCTGCCATAACCAGAATCAAGGTCCTGGAGGGGCATTTATCTGTCACCTTCAATTGCAAATGACACAAGTATCAGAGGATTTGATTAATGAAGACTATAAGGCAAAACCAATGCTGCGGTGTTAGGACAGAATAACAGCTAATAAAACTGTCTCTTTAAATACGTTTTCTAGTCTGTTAAATGATACACCTGCTAGTAGCAACAGATTTTCAAGTGACTTTTCAAATGACGCCATCAGTTATGAATGAAAAAATGTTAGAAATGGCAGATTTGAAGAAACTTTATGTACTAGATCCTGTCCAATGATCTTTGGGTCCATTTCTGTATCATTTGCACAGAGAGTTTCTTATCAGAGGACCATATCTCCTATTCCATTTCTGAGTCTGTATGCTGAAAGTGTACACCACACGTTAATGTCCTTCATCTAAATACAGAATTTTCATTGTCAAATTATGCTCTAGATGGTCTTAAGAAATTGTGAACTGGTTTCTGTTATGAAAAGTCACAATATTTTAAAATGTTACTGATGGGAACCGCGCATAAGAAGGAAAACCTGGGTTGCAAGTTCTTTCAAAGCCTGCACTATATTTTAAAACACATCAGACAATACTTGCAAATACATCTTTAAAGTGTATTTATCGAATTATGGACACAACCCACCCAAATATACTCTAAAGCTCTGGTCAGGCTTCTGGGACAGGTTTAAGATGAAAAGCCAGAAAATGGTATCAGTTTGTATGTGTAACTGGGACCACAGGGAATTCACATATGGCGGAATCATATGGGTACGTACTTTGAGGAGCAGAGGCCTGAATCTTTAAACTATTAAAATTCCCTAGGAAACAGTAAACAAGACACAGTACCAAATATTATTTATCTAGTTCTTGATTCCAAATATTAATCACATAATTAGTAAAAATGCAAGGAAAGCCTGGTGGAAGAATACGAATATGAAATGAT
This sequence comes from Dromas ardeola, assembly GCA_013398915.1. Lineage (NCBI taxonomy): Eukaryota > Metazoa > Chordata > Aves > Charadriiformes > Dromadidae > Dromas > Dromas ardeola. The sequence continues at coordinate 46,713 of VYZM01019379.1, forward strand.
CCGTGGTTTTTGAGGAAAAAACAGACAGCCAATAGCCTTATCTAATTTATCCTAAATAAAATTTTACCAAATCGTTGTTTCCTTACAGTCAAAACAGTTCACAAAAGTGTATCTTGGAGAAAGAAAAGACCCCCTCATTTTTTGACATGTTTATCTTTAAGACTTCAGCTTTATATTCAGGAGACTTTAATTAAGTATCTAGAATTAGACTGAGCAGAACTTATAGCCCAGTTCCTCCCACACACTACTCCTCCACATGAATCACCAGGCATACCCTTTCAGCATACACTCATCTTCCCCTAACGCAAACTTACTGAAGGTATCTGTTGTTACAACTTAAGCTGTACAGCCAGAACAAACGAGAAGCAAATCTCTAAACCTGAGAAGTTGACACTGTTGAGGATCATCCTGGTATCATCTGCTTTAGTTTCAAGAATTATCACATTATTATCTGCACTAGCTTTAGTCTTCCAAAATACCTGAAAGAGAAAGCTAAAAAGAATCTTTGATGCTTGGGACTTAGTGTACGTAATACAAAAGCTTCATTTGGTTTTAAAAAGGAAAGGAAGAAGATATCCCAGATGTGCTAAGGCTTCTTTTCACTGTGGAAAGAAAAAGCAGAAGACATCTTCCCTCTCCTGAAAAGCTGCACTCACTGCTCAATCGTTAACACTGGACAGACATTCATTTATTTACCTAAATGATGGCTTGTTTCCAACTTCCACTGATCAAATAATAGCAGTGTTCATAAGCTGGGTTTCTTAAAGTGGAGTGTTCTTGGCCTCTTTTTTCTGCAGTAAAACAAATGCTACACTTCCAATACATTGCTGAAACCCCCTGCGATCAGATCGCCCATTTCTGCCCCAATTATTAAAATTAGTCTTGCAATTTGAGGTGATGTAGAAGTCTTCTATGCAAGTACCAATTAAAAAGAGAGAAAATCAGCCAGATCCAAATCTGATGTACATCGAGCTACACTGATTCACACCAGATCAATATCTGACCTCAAAACATGTTAGATCCCAAAGCCCTGTTTATCTGTTAGAGAAAAATTACACAAATCCCTGTTTAGTCGGTATGGTTGTGCCCAGCAAATACTTTAAAAATTAAAATATCAACTTTTTTATCAGATAATTTCAAAGAAAGAAAGACACTGACCGAAGGGATTTTCATTCAGTTTTACCTACGCCTCTCCTTTCATACAGGCAAAAAAAAATACAAAATCAACAGAAAAACACACAACAGTGTATAATTTTTAAGTTACTGAAGAGCAATTTCATATCATAAAATAATTTACAGAGCTATCCTGGTGAATAATTACTGTCATATTTCTACAATGCAGTTCAAATCAGTAATATCACTGGAATGATAAGCCAACATACTGCCCCCTGGTCATGCTAAACGCAAGTTATTTTCCAAACTGCTGAAGTCAGAAGAACAAAGTTATCCCTTTATTAAAAGAGCTTATTTTTACTAAATAGTGAATATAACAGCACCTGATTCTCATGTGTGTCTTTTGAAGTAGGGAACTCTGATCTTCCAACAAAGTAAGGGAGGCAGACACTGTAATCATCAATTACATCATCAGAGAGAGCAAATTACATATTAGCGACCAAACCCGAACAAGCTGAGGAAAACTGACACAAAAAAGGAAACCGCTCCCTTCACTTGCTTCCCCTGCTACAGAGATAAAACAGGAATTGATCTTTCATAATTTAAATCAAAAGTAGGAAGAAGGGAAAAATCATGACATTCTGGGAACATTCTCCTTTGACTTGGATTATGCAAAGGATTTTCTCTCATATAAAATAGAGGTGACTCCTTATACAGTGGTAATATTTAAAACGTGTTGAACACTTCATAAGCACAGAGAAAGAGATGGTTTAGGCAAGAAGATTTAAATAAAATATAAACTGATGGAAAAAATCAGAGAGAAGAAATATAATATATACTTGCAGAGGGAAATGCACTGTTGCCTTTACATTATATATTTTTTCATTCCATAGGCAGCTCCATTTAACTGCAAAAAATTAGGTATTGCTCAGATTGAATAAATGATCTCAAGTGAGCAGTGTCATCATTAGTCCATGTCTTACCTGCTTTCATTTTTAGAATACAGCTCTTATACTAGAATCAATGAAAGCAGTGTGGATTTCTATGGACTTTGGATCAAGGTAGTTACACTAAGCATGTCAGAAGGAGGATGCCGGACTCCAGATGCACCACAACATAGATTTTGATGTAAAATTCCAGTATTACTGAAGGCTGAAACATAAAAATGGTCCTTTCCCCAGCCCCAATCACCCTAGTCTGTTTCTCTGTAGAGCATAGTGCAAGCGTTATACCTAACAGCCATTATTTATGCTACGTATTTAAATAATAGATCTTGAACTCTTGGTAGAAGCACCAGAACTTGTATTTTATCATGCACTAAACTGGCACGAACGGCAAGTAACACTTGAGTGTTGTAATATGCTTCTCCTGTCTGTATCTCTGTAAATCAGTAAATAGTGACAAATCTTCACGATGGCATTTCAAAAATATACAAATATATACAAGGTAGTTTAAAGTAACAAGCTCTTAGAAAGAAAAAAAGTGATAAGCCTAGACTTTATTAGAACACGGATTCATTTGGTGAGAAACTGTGCTATTTGCAAGTAGCTTGGCTCATTGCATATGAAAAACGAAGTGGCACTTGCTATCTGCCCGAATAAGTTTCTTGTAAAAAAAGCGTGATATGTACAGGAGATGTTCCTGTCTCTGCTTGAGCTCTGTCTACCTTTTGGAGTTTTTTTTGAAACCTGGAAAAATAAAGAAAGGACTTACACTTGAATGCTGAGTCCCATAGGCCCAGAAAGCTCACGTTCTGTCCTGAACTAAAGCTTCAACACCTATCAAGTGGAGATGCTGGACAGAATAGGGCCTTTTAAAGAGTTCAAGCAGACTAAGCTGTGTCACTCATAGCTACTGACCAGCTCTGTTCCGTAGATCAGACTTCAGCTCAGCAATGTTTACGATACCAGTTTGCAACCGTGCCAACTTGAAACTCATTGGGGAAAAATGCCATTTGCTAGACAAATGCCAAATGCATAAAACGCCAGTATCCACAACACTCATCCCTGGTTCACAGAGTCAGCTTCCCCACTGTTATTTATCATCCTGCTCCAAGAAGCTTATAAAGCTTATTCCTTAGGGTACCATATTTCCTTAATGGGCAGCAAGTTTTGTCAGACTTGTGCTGTAACCTAGTATTTTCCCTGGCATTATGTCAAAGAAAGGTTTTTAAGGCTTATGTTAGAAATTATGTTTAGAATGATGCTAGGCCAGGCCCTGAGCTGCTCTTAATCCTTTGTATGTCTGTCAACTCCCACAGAGCTATGCTAATTCATACCAGCTGAGCAGCTGTCCTGCTCAAATAACGTTTTATCCCGTAATCTGATAAAGGAGTTCTTCACCTAAAGCCACGTGGAGTCAGGCATGCGTCCATAGGAAAAGGAAAGTTAAATTCAAGACCAGGAACGGAACCTTTCTTCACTGTGGTATCGTCAGACTGCTCTCCCAGCTTACACACTTGGCCATTACCGAACTCTCTATGATAAGTTTGTTTTGACAACACGAAGAAAATCAGCACTTGTGTCCATATCAGAATAACACACACAAAAAATACTTGACAGTTAATTTCAAATATTTCACATGTCAAGCATAATATCAAGACCTGCAGGCCCTGTGGAGCCCCAAAGTCTGTGTCCAAAAGGAAGTCTCGAGGTCACCCGGATGAGCTCATCGGGGGAGCGCTCCGCACACGTGAACAAGCCAGCGTAACACCCACTGTCACCACTGAGCATTCTGCAGCCTACCTGAGACTTGCTCGGATGGTGCTGGCCCTGTGCTAGATGCCTGTGATCAATAAGGTGCAAAAAATTGAAAAAGAAGTAACTGAATTTACATTTCAAAGGTTTGAAGCATTTACTGGAAGTCATGGCATTGAAAAACCTTTAATCCTTCCTTTCTAGGCTAAATATGAAGAAATTCTTGTCATGAGCCCTGTCGTGTTATGGGGCGAAGTCAGTGGAAGATTCTAATTGACTTCAGCTGTAGAATACATAAGGAATGACGAAGCCACTCAAATGCTACAAAGAAAACTGATGAATACTCTTTTACAGATTGCATAACAAAAGGGTTTTGTGAAAAATCATCTCCCATCACCCTATAAAAAGACAAGAGCTCAGAAAATATCCTTTCTCTTGGTAGCAACTGAATATTTGTAACAGTAAGGAAAAGGAGGAGAAGCCATCTTCTTTCTGATACGTTAAATCTGTTTGACCTTGGACACACACCCGCTTCATCTCTATCAGTCCAAGAAAGACAAATCTATTTCTGTGGTGTGGTTGAGAATGGAAAGTTTTAAGAATTTTGAGATTCCTGCACAAAAGCCACTATAAATGACACTTGATACTCTCAGCATTTTATTAATTAGCTATTGATCAGAAGGTTTCAGGCTTTATGCAGCAAAAACTCACCGGACCATGCACAGCTATACACCAAGGGAACAGCTACACAAACATACAGAGCTATTGGGTTTCTCCTCTCTTGGCTCCTTGGCAGAGAGAATTGGTTTAGGAATTTAAAGATACGTTATAAACCTTATCTGCCTAGCTGCAAGCCCAAATGATTTTACTGTAATTAAAAGAAGTAATGAAGATATGACTTAAGTCTTGTCTTTTTGCAACTGAACTTGCAGGATAGGACTTGAACTGTAGGTGCATAGCTCCATATATAGAGACATAGATTATGCAGGCATATATACAGAAATAACAGGAAGGAGTAGTCTACGTCCTAAGAATCATGACGGCTAGGACAGGCAAAATCCTGTCTTCCCATATGTCCTACACTGAATATACTGATGAAAGTTTTGCTGTAGCTTATGATACAGGATAATGTTTATTTACTCAAATTATGCTGCCCTTTAACAATCTCTCCTATTAAGTTTAAAATATTTTAAATCAAGTAAATATTTTCTTTTAAAATTGAAGAATATTTTTTCCTGAACATTTTGGTATTTTGCTCTGTCATAAACTTACGGTGCTTCATACTAATAACATCTACCTAGAAAAATAATAGAACTTTTTGACACATTCACATTCATTGTGATCAAACGTAAGAAAGTTTTGAAACAAAAAAAATAATCAGGGTTTTCACAAAGAAATACCAGATCACAAATGTTTCTCATACGGCAACACTTTCTGCCTAAAGAAAAAAGGAAATATCAGCTCCCAAAAGACGTCTTCACTTTTGATAACTGCAATCATTTAGACTTAGAGTAGCTGACCAGAGATTTTCTTTGTGTGTGTATGTACATTGCTACTGTTGTTTTTAAGCACTCAAACCCACTGATGATTTGAGCCAATATTGACCTTTAAATATCAGTTATACCACTTCGAGATAAATGAGTGCTGCTCCTCGAGAGCTGTGTGAGGCACACAGCAACAGGGGGAACGAGTGGCTGAATTGGTAGCACAATCAGTAGTAGCTCTGATTCATGAATAAATACAGGTGGGACAAATGAGAAATAACTGAGAGTTGGGTTTTTTTAAATGTCTCAGTCTACAAAAAACAGTGGGGAGAAACAGTGACACTTTTAGCCTCTTTTCCATTATCAGGAATCACTGAACAGTGGGCTCAGCTTGTCTAGCATTCAGTGCAGCAGTAAAGCCATAATGAAGGTGATGAAGAGGATTTTTACTGCTGTTATTTTCTCTACTGCATTCTATCATGAATATTTTAGCTTTGGCCATTGACCAGGCTCGCTTGATGCCTTTGTCGGCCTTCTCCTAGCCCTTCTGGGACTGGTCCCCACTCATGTGGGCAGCATGAAAAATAATTGGCTTCGGGAAGAACTGGGAATCAAAAGCAGTTGCCATTCAGTGCCTGTGGTGATCTTTATGCCACAGACCTACAGGCTGCATTCCTTCAGCACACGTCTCAGGAATATTCAAATTAAATAATCCATAGATTATTTCAAATTTACTCAAGGCGTATGAGGTCTTGGATTTTCAACATGACTCTGTTCTGTACTTCTATAGCCCACACACCAATCACCCTGGTTTCATTACTCCCTGCATCTGAGTTATTTTTCTGGACGAACAGCTGAGGCACTTCCTAAAATGAAATGTATTTTAAATGTGAAAAGAGGTCTTTGTATTATGTTGTGCAAAATTAAGCACTGGAATTGTTTCTACTACTAGAACAAACCAGCAACACAAAAAAAAAACACAGCATGACAACCAAAACAAAAACTATCTGGACTTCTAATAGCAAGGAGTTTTCCAAGAATGTTTTTTTCCCCAATGAAATGTTTGTAAATGAAGTATATGATTATTCAGGCTATCATCAATCAGCAACATATTTGAGGAAGAAATTTACCTCCTGGGTAATGGGTGCCATTATTATTCACTTAAGAACTTCTTGCAGTTTTCTGTAAAATCTCCGGTACTGGACACTACCAAATGGAATATTAGTGCAGGCTGATTCCTCAGCTGATCTGGCCCAGAAATTAATTTATACTTAATATCTGTATATTGCAGTGAAATATGGTAAAGTACAAAGGTGATCACAGGAACGCAATTCGGAAAGAAAACCTTCCAGAAAAAAAAAAAAGGCTAGAAGTTAATTGCATTTGTGAGTAGGAAGTATTATATGTAAAGTACTCCTACTGCCATTCACACTTTAGTTTTAATATAGTTTAAGGTCAAATCATCTGTAATGCGATGTGATATGTGGATAACATGCAAATCCTCTAATGTAATGTTACAAGAATACACATAAATATTTCAAAACTAAGTGGAAAGACAAACACAATTCATCTTGTCTAAACACACATTCTCTTTTCCCTGCATCATCCTCAGTAGTTAAAGACTATGATCTACTGTAGACATTTCCAAGAATATAAATCTTGCAGTAGTTGCTAATGATTTTCTTGCAACAACAGAAAAAAATGAGAAATCTAGCTTTTAAAAAAAAATAATCTATGAATGAAATGCAAATTCTGTTTTCTTAAGAATCAAGAAAGTGCTTCAGAGATATGCCTGGAAGAAACAATTAATACCCCTGTATGGAAGTAATAGTGGAAATGTTTTATTACTTACACAGCATTAATTACTACTATTGAAATGCATACCTGTAACAGGTCATGGAACTTAGTTCATATATCAAACTATTCACATAAATCTTCTACCACTTGTACCCTACTCTTGAGGACCATGTAAAAGAGAAGAGCATATGCTGACATCTCTGATAAGAGGAGTTTGTCAGAGTTTTCATGATCATTAAAAAGCAAATATTTACACACTGAAGTATTTAAAATTCTATGGAAAACATTAAAAGATACATGCATATTTCCTAATAGTTACGCTGGAGATAAAACAGAAGCTATGACAAGTAACAGGCTTCACACCGCGGCTATTGCAAAATGCTCTCGGCCCAGGATATATAGTAGGGTTGGAAATGGTGACAATCTCCTCTGGATACGAGCGCGTACCATTGATGCTTTTCGGATTTCTATTTTCCTTCACAGTTTTCAGGAAGATGAGAATAGTGCATGGAACTGAGTTGGCACAAACACATGATGTTAATATCACAGACTACTTGCGCATATTTCCCAGGCAAACTCATTAGCTGGGAAAACACAATAAACAGTATTTAGTTGATTTCCACCTATTTTATAGCTTGTACTTTCCCATGCCATTCTTTTAAAGATAGGGGGGAAAAGAACCCAAAACTGTAAAGTGAAATTATGTGCAAAAATTCAACAGGACCCTGATTTATAAAGAATATATACTGAAAACGCCATGCCCCAACACAAGCTATGTATTCTACTTAATTTAGAAATTTTGCACACCCAACAAAATGGACTGTCTCCATTACACTAACCCAACAAAACGAACAAAATGAAGAATATTCCATTCACATGAAATTGTTGGATTTGCGTTTGAAAGTGCTATCTAAAAGACATAAAATTAATCTCTCACATACAATATCTCTCACGTATAATGCTAGTTTTATATATATTACAAAGTATATGGTACTGTTATGAATTCAGGGGGTTGTAGATCTCTCGATATAAGTCCTAGTCCTATAAGCAGGAGTGAACTCCATAAGTATCTAACAATAACTAATGCTAATGTGAGGGGGAGGAGGAGAACATAAACTCTTATACTCTTTCCCCAACTCTTCTTCTGTTTCTCCAAGAACTAATACAACTCTTCCCTTCTCATAAGAAGGGAACAGGATCTATTAGCTGCAGCTGATTAGCACTCCAAAGACAGTTATTTCTTCTTCATGTTTCAAAACAGAGGTTCACTTTCAACTATATGGGATAGAAGAGTAATGGGTTATCAAAATCTTCTACTTAAGATGAAGAAGGAGCTGCTGAATGGATGATAATAGGTGCGAGAGAAGTACTTACATTTGGGGGCTCAAGTCAGGTATCTAGATAATTCAGGTATTTCAGCTGTAACTAACATGCGTTCCAGATGTAAGACTGCAATTACTTTTCAGTAAACCTCTATTATTTGTGTCTTTTATGAATACCAGTATCTGAATGCTGATATTCACATCATGTAACTTGTTACCACTGACTGATTGGCAAAAGTAATTTCATATAAATAAACGTATGTTCAAGCCATTTCCAGTAGAAGAGTAACAGGTATCGTGTCATAGGTACAGGAATACGCTAGAGACTGGAGCAAGGCTCCCAAACAAAAAGGTAGTAAACATCTTTTCCAGAACAGCCTTCCAAGACAGATAAAAAAAAAACAAATATAAAAGAAAACCTAAAAAAAAGATTTTGGAGTTTATGAAAGAAATTACATGACAAAGGTGTTTGCAATAAATAAGACTGAACTTGATGGCCAGAAGATTTCGGTAAGCCTTATCACATATGTTAATCTTTTTGTTCAAAATGTAATAAGCCTAAGAAAGATAAGATGCAAATGACAAATGATTCACCCAAAAATTTATATTTGTGCTTCCCCCCCCAAAATGGTATTTGCTATAAATTACAGATCAGGTATTTGGCAGAAGACAGGTGCAGAAAGGGTTCTTCAAGGTCTTAAATTATACTGAAATGGAAGTAATCTGTTTTCTTTGTTACTTGCAATCCAAGCAAATCTCATAGCTCCGTGATCATTTTATTTCCACCAGTAGCCTGAAAAGCTGACAATCAAAATATAAGAGCCTTGTACAAACAGGGAAAGGATCCACCTAGACCCAACTAGTTATCAGTATTTGAAAATGTAGTAAAGTGTCTACTAGGAAAATAAAGGCATTAGCTAGAAATCTTCACTGAAGAGATGAAAGAGCTTCATATGGTTTAAAATGACCATTCTTAACTAATCTAAGAGTGTATAATTACAGTGATTTTGGGTTAATATAGTGAGATCTAAACTGCTCCAATGTATTCTGTAACCAGTTTCTGTCAGATAGTTGAGCAGAGCAGCAGTCACATAATTTTTCTGTTCTTTAATGGTTTCTTTCCCTTTCCTGCTTACATTTCATTCTTTCAGCTCTTTCTTCTATTGCCCTTCAGTTATTTTGGGTTCATTATGTTCATCATAGCTATAAATAAATAAACAAAGCACAATACTCACTGATTGCTATTTTAGATGCTAAAATTCTAAGACACAGTATTTCAGAGACAGAAAAAAAAAAAAGCCTGATCTCCAGGATAGTACTTGTTCTATTTCTGGAGTAACCACCAATAGCAAAAATCACATTACAATAACAAGAGCCACATTTTTTCCAATGATCATGAAGAAAGAAATATTCAAACTCCTCCTAATAAAAAGTTTTCTTTAACTGCTTTAGACTTCTATTTCATTGCCAAAGAAATTTTGTACAAATTCTCCGAGGAGCACTTGTATTTCTAGGGAAAGTACACATAGACCAGAAAAAAGAATCACACTGGTTCACCTTCACCTTTGAACACAAAAGATGCCCAAAGTTTTTTTGACATTTTCACCTCTTCTTTTCTCTAACTATAGAAGAAAATTACTATTGCTCTCTCTGGCCTCTCAACCTTTTGGTCAACGGTGGATGTCCTGAAGAAAAGATGGCTGCAGTTTTAACACATTCATCAGATTTCATCATTAACAGGCCTGGCTATTTTTAACCGCAGTGGTCATTGCTGCTCAGTTTCTCAAGCCTGACATCCAAGTCTTGCCCAACTGTTGCCTGTAACTTACCAGTTTTGGATGCTCTCCCAGGGAGACTATATCTGCACAGCTCTCCAGAGTGGCAATGTACACACCCTTTGATGCTGCTTCTCTAAACATATCTAAAATAGCAGGATCAGGAAATAATTTTCCAACTGTACCCAACCAAGGAAAAAAGAAACCATATGAAACCACGTAAGACATGCTTCAAAAGAGATCAACAATGCAAACGTCAGAGCTCAAGGAGAGTTTGGAGTGGGTGAGTTCTCATGGGGACTGGAGCTGGCCCTCTAAGTAACTGCAATCCTTCCCCCAAGCCCTTCCTTTTCCAAAGGGCAGTCATTACTGGATACACTGCTGGAAAGCTTAGGAAAGCTTAAGAAACTCTGGAACAACCGAAACAAGATGATGGTGATAGTATTTTCAGTTCCAACCATGTTCGACGTTTGGAAGGCAAGTGATAAAAGGCTGTATACAGTGAAATTCTACCTCTATAAGAAGTAACGGCTAGTACATCAAAAATATCATTTGAAGATTATGATATCTTCCTAACTTTATCAAGTGCAAAAGCCCTGAAAGGAGACTCTGATTTCAGGTTTGTGCTTAAAGCAAACCACAAAACTATGCTGATGCAAACCCACGGCATTTTGTGAAACAAACCCAACCAACCAACCAACCAAACAACAAAACAAAAAACCAACAAACCATAAATACTGTTTTTTTGCTTTCTGTTTTGTCCATTATAAATGTTTTATGTTCAGACCTTAATACTTTCTGGCTTTTAAAATAAAGACTCTGCTCATAATATCACATCAAAATGACAAAAACTTAGAAAAAAAAAAGACAAAAATTTAGAGAGTGAAAACAAACTCTAAAAAAATTAATAGCCTCTTTGCAGCAGTATCAAAAATGGAATTCCTTGGCCTCTGATAGCGTTGTTTTGATATGTCACATGCTATTACATCAGTCATGTTCTGTTACGTTAATACATTGAGATGAATCACAGTAATGCCACAGCAGCCAAGAAATGTCAAACACCAATACCTTGACAAT
>VYZM01019389.1:1466-32956 GCA_013398915.1 Dromas ardeola
TATACATATGTATTTATATATTTATTTATATATTTATTTATATATATGTAACTGAAAATCTCCATTTGGCACATGATCTGCTGACCCCGTTGTCTGCACAAAGTATTATGCAGATCCTCTTGTCATCTTTCCAAGGGTAAAATACGACAGCCTATGCGTGCGTGACATTTCCCCATCCGATCTAGTCACTACCCATGCACAGAGCCACCATTATGAAATAGTAATCTCTTAACCTCTACTAGTACCAGTTCCTGTTTCTGCATCTGCCATGGGTTTGTTTGTTTTCCACTTAAGCGACGGTAATGAGATTTTATGAGTTCTCAAAGCTTTTTATGGTGCTCTCTAAACCCTCTCACCTCCACTTTTTTGCGCAATAACACCACCATTTGTCTAACTTGGTGAGTTTATCGTGATGTCTCTCTCCAGTCTGTTCCTTCAAGAGAGGGCTTCCTTTTTCAAGAAGGGATTAATAGAGGCCTCTGAATAGAGAAAGCATTAGACAATAATACGGAGGTATAGGCAAGTGAGGAAATACTGCTTTACTGTATCCCGGAGGAAAATGGATTATGAGTTACATAGTGCACCTGAAGCAGCCCGTTCCCAGGAGGCTGTTATAAGAGGGAATAAAGCGGAGGATTTCTAGATGCGGAAAACAAGCCAGGTTGAAAAGATGCTGCACGTCACAGCTGCCGCATGCAACCCCAGACTGCGCTGCCAGCGCTGCTACACCCTCCCACGTCTTTCATTACCACCCATGGCTAGAAAGCCACCTGGGCCACAAAGTATTGTGGTGACAGGATCACACACCTTGGGACCTGGACTCAGAACCTGGTCCTCATGGTCATTTACTCTGCATGTCTGGGTTGGTTCTCAAGGAGCACCCTTTTCACAGCCGCACACATACCTACGTGTCCTTTCATCCATCAGCAAACACCAGGAGTGGAACAAGGGCAGGAGCATCATAACACAGCCACTCCATGTCTGATCTCCAGAAGCACCAGGTACTTACAGATGCTCTTACGGCTAATGGAAACCAGTGCACCTTGAAAGACCTGGGCAATGAAGAGCAGTAGCACAGCGTACCCCAGGGAAGGCTTTTGCACGCTGGAGTTTCTTCTGTATTGGTAGATAACAAGGGCTGCATCTCTGAAGCCACCGATGTGCCATATGTCTTCTCTTGCTGGTCTTTGAGAGGACCCAGAAGATTTGACAGAGAGGCCGCAGTGTGAAAGTCTTAGTTTCTCACTTTATACATTCAGAAGGTAGGAGTTACAGAGTATTTCTTTGGCCCTGGGTTGCAGCTGGGTGCTGCAGACATTGGTTTCTCATGAAACCACTCCACGTGCAAACAGGACCGTCAGGCACTTCTAAAACGGCACCCCCATAATGCTGTACCTACAAATACAAAGGAGGGTCACAAAGAAAAATCCAGACTAAAGCAAACCAAGTGCACTAAAGTATACAGACTGTACTTTAAAATAATTTGCTTTGAACATATTTACACAACATTTGCACACAGATTTGGACAGGGGTAGGAGATTGATTGTGATAGCTTGTAAAAAGCTGATTTAAAGTTCTGCTACTCAAAAACTATTCATAAACCAACCAACACATACATTACAAGTTCTAGATTATAAACTTCACACTATATACCCCGGGGGGAAAAACTTCCCTGTTATCTGTATAAACAGAACTCCTCCTACTTAAACAAATAGGTCTCAGTTCTACAAATATTTGTGATGAAACTCACATACAAAGGTACATTCATCGATACCAACTGGCGGGACTAACGTTACCAGTGAAAAGTTTGCTTAATGCGAATTCTCTGCTAAAGACAAAGCACATATAAAGTGGGTAACTTTGTCATTTTGTTCACCGATTTGTAGATACGAGATAGAAATGATACTTGAATGAGTATCACTCAAGTTAAGTACCGTTTGATCTTGCTTCTTTCTGGAGAAGGAAAGACCTGCTTTGTAGTACAGGTTTTGTACAGTGGAGTTCTGGAAGAGCACACTGGCGCTGCCTGCTTCATTTACTGCGGCAACAACGGCCTTTCATGTTGCCTTCAGACCAAAGGAGGCTTTCCAGCTCTCTTTCCTGGAGAGATCTATTGCAAGCAAACACTAAAATTATGCAGTTCACTTTTCAGAATAGTTTTCTATTTAATATTTCAACACAAGAGCGCAAAATTTACTTATTTAACTGAATAATATTTACAGAACATAATGAACTGCATTTACTTGTGTTTTTCCTGTTGCTACCATATAGCATAGGCTGGGACACAATCATTCCAACTTGACATAAATCCGGAGGGCTTGGCTCCAGAAAGCAGCATTTTAGCAGCAAGGGAATGACTTCATGTAAAACAGTTCCCTCTTGTGGATATTCTGTGTACAGTATCACAGGCTAAGTATTTAAAATATTCATCAAACCTGGATCTTTGTAATTAAAAAGCCCCTCCATTCAGCAGTGATGTCAACACACAGGACAATCTTGGTTTTAGCAATTAAATAAGTAAGGAAGAACGAGCTATTGCATTTAATCAGATATAATTTACCTGCAAAATTGCTCATTATCAATAAGAAATTATTTAGTTGAGTGCAGCAAGCACAACAAAGCTAAAGAGAAGTTGTGTAACTGTACCTGTATGCGTCAAGTATAAATCACAGTGTGTTTTTTATTTTGCTTATAAAAGAAAACCTTCTGCACTTTCCTATAAAGAAAACCATGATTAAAAAAAGAAGGAAAACATACACTACATAAAGGAGACAACAGCAGCAAAACAGTTAGGATTTCCAAGGGTCCGTGTACTAAGTACTAAAGACAGAGAAACGCTTGGGCATGATAAATCTTCCAATTAAAACTAAAGAGTCCAAGCAAGTCAGTGGCACAGCTTCACTGGTGACACAATGTTGCACCAGGGATTAATTTGGCATGACAGTTTAAAAACACATATAAATGGAGTAACAGTGTAAGATTTATATGTTCTCTAAATGATGACTACGTTATACAAAGAATATATTTTTCCTTAAAGAATTAAATGTGGGCGAATAAACATGTACTTCCCGGTTTTGCCAAAAGGCATTTGGTCTAACCGAGTCTGGGGAAATGACAGAAAACATTTGCATGTTATTATCTTGAGGGAAATTGCATTTTAAAAAGGCTAAAAACCTTTATAGACCAATATACCTTAAACTTGTTTGCCACAACTTGTTTGCTTAATGGTTATATATAAAACCTTCCCATTTGAGTAAAGGTACAGAGTAAATGTTGAACGAGCCGCTTCAGGTTCTCTAAAGGTAAATACTCTCCCAAGGTAAAAAAGTCAAAGTTCCAACAATTAGGTATGTATTTATTCCCTGCAACACCAGGCTGCAGGTTGCTACGTGAACAGTCCCTTACAGGGTGCAGGGTTGTTACCTTACGCGATAGTTCAGCCAGCATAAATAATTACTAGTTGTGACCAACAGCCGCCTCCTCGACACTTTTGTTGTCACCATAGGAGGTGCCGTTAGCTTTTATGTAACTTCAGTAGCTGGGGCAGAGCAACAACTTACACGCATAAGAACAATAAAGTAATAATAAAAATTGCGTACTAGTCAAAGGGGTAGGTCTGTATTCCTGAGGTCAGCGGGGCATTTGGGCTTGACTTCAGGTGATGGAGACACAATACCAACCAGACTTGACATATAATCACGGATGTCGCATAATTAACTCCGAGCCTTGCTTTAATACTATTCCTTACTAATCTTACTTCGTCCTGGGAGAAAGGTGAAAAATTATACATTTGTAGTTGTTAAACAGATACAGGAAACAGAAACTTATCATGAAATAATTCTGAGAGATTTTTGGTTTAATGTAAACTGTTTGCTCCCCGAGACGCTGAGGAAGATCCTGTGCTGATGTAAAACACACGTACGCATGGATCCGCCGTCCTTGTCTTAAAGGCTCTAAAGAGGAAATATTTGCAAGAGGTGATACTAATATGCATATAAGAGTAGCATGGCTGCATATAACTATATATTTGCATATGACAAATGATTATCTTTAGAGGTTTTTTTCTTTTCATAGTTTAGTCAAACTATTTCAGTGCGTATTAATTGAAAATCCTGTTTAGCTTATTTTGCATCTGCCCAATCCCTGTTCAAAGACCAAAGTACATATTTAGCATGATAATATATTGCACTCTATAGCACCTTCTTATCAAAGCACTTTGCAAATACGAATACATTCGGCTTCATCACATCTCCCTGTAACAGTATACGTGAACACTATTCTTGGCAGCGAGGTTACGTAACGATTTCCTTGAATTAGTTAAAACTTTCGTATTGAGATCTATTTTGGCGCTTAACCCCGGCAAAATCCTCCAGCTGGCAGGACAAAGACATACCTCAGCAGAATGCTTTAATGGGTCACCCAGTCATTCAGAGTGATCATCTCCAGAGTACTGGAACCCTTGCGCTCAATCCAGCCACATAAAATATTAAAGAAAATCCCTTGTTCATTTTAATCCATACGGTATGAATAGAATTTTAATACAAATTAGTATTGCAAACACAGAGTATTTTCCTTGGCCTTTTTTTTTTTTTCATATAAGGCAACTCTTGGATACCCTTGCATTTTGCTTGATAGTTAGACCTGAGCATACTTCCTTGTTCTCATTTTCCTCTTACCGAATGTCCTAAATCACACGGTATTTGGTTGGATGGGATATTTCTTGCCAGTAGGACTGCTTCTTATTGGAAAATGAGTATGGTTTATGCATTAATGGAGTGTTAAGAAGAGATGGCTAGCATCTGAAAAGAGGTGATAGCAGAAATGATGACTTCAGGAGCGATATTAATTAAGCCTTATTATATCCTCTGAGGTCTGTTAGTGCATTTAATAAATATCAACCCACACATTTAAAAGCACTCTTGACTCCTGCGAATCAGAGCCTGTTTATTACTGTTCACACTAATGATTTTTCCTTCCAGTCAGGGATTTTGCCACAGGAGAGAAGAAAGTAGGAAGATATCAGGGGATATTCTGAAGACAAAATAGTAGCAACGGCCGTTAAAACACAGGTAGGCTAACAAAGGAGATACAGAAACAGCAGTTAAACAATGTATCAAAACAATACTCAAATCAAATATAGAAAAAGACCTTTAAAACGTCTCTCTTAAACCATTAGTTTCCCCTTTTCTAAATGGGCCTTGACGTCCATCCAAACCATAGAGAGAAGCAGCAAACCCTTCACCCTCTGCTGAATGATGACGAGAGAACGGCAGAGAAATACCGTATGTGAGGCGGTGCGCAAAGAGCCACCCCAGCAGCGGGGTAAAAGTTCTCTAACTTTGCTTTGTGTTGATTTTGCTGGGTAGCATCAAATCAGGAGAGCACTATCACCCTGCAAACATACCGGTGCAACGCCAGGACTTCCTCCTGCACCACCTTGGAACTTGGTTTGGTGGAAGCAGCTCTCCAGTCCTTTCTATAAATATTGTCATCCTTTGGTCCTTCCAGATAGGCTCAGAAAGTTCTAATGGAATAATACAGCAAATATTATAGTAGCACAGCACATATTTAAGCAAATATTTAAGTCCTCTGTGTGCCACCATCATGAAAACACAAAGCAGTGTGAGTGTGTTTCCCACAGCTTTGTGCAGTTTCCAACAGAGGTGTTCCCACTGTGGCTACAACTACTAGGTACAAACAAAGCATTACAGAACTAGTGATTTTTTTAAAGCGTAATTAATTTGGAAGACTAAATGGTTATTGTCTCATCTTTTAATATTTTCCCATTAATTTTACTTGATATCTTGCATACTGGAAGTGCGTAGGCCAGGTGGCTTTATTTACTTGCTTCTAGGAACCATTTGGCTTTGACTCTAGACTCTTCTAAGACATGACTAAAAGGGCGAGGAGGGAAAAGAAGCTTCATTGTAAAATATGATACGTCTACAGGTGCCTGTTTGCATCGGGCAATTCTCTTTTAAGCCCAGCAGCCAACTTTGCCACGTGGCACTTGCACGGAGAGGCTGCTGCGGGAGCCGGAGCCTCTGCAACGGCAGCACTGCCAGTTACTCCTGAAACCAGCGCCAGCCTTAGCGTACTGCAGGGCTCCAAAGTCTGTGGCGTGCGACTTAAAAAAAAAAAAATTACTTGAGGAGCAAAGTAATAGTGGCAGGACTCTACTGCTGCTCTACTCCAATTAGGCCAGTGGAAATTTTCATAAAAGTCAGGTAATTGTGAAGAACAGAGAAAAATGTGAAGATGTATGCGTACTGAAATGAGCCACTGAGAAAACCAGCTCTGAAGATGAGCTAATTTAATGTCCACCAGGTGTAAATCTGCTTAACGCTGAACAATCAGGCATCAGGCATACTAAAACCATAAAGGGGAGACCATATGTTTACAAGCAGCCACTCCATTTATTTGCAGCTTACTGTGACACTTACGCTTTGTTCTCCCCAGGATATATTCACATTTAGGAGCTCGGTGTTTATTTTTGACAGTAAACTCAATATAATTTCAGGAAGGCAGTATTTGCAACGATCTGCTTTGCTTTCTTGTCTGTCACGCTTGTCTGTAACTGAAGAGGTGAGAACTGGAAATTTGCAACTGTAAATAAATTAGAACAGAAATAAATCAGGACCATTTTCATTACCAAACACCAGCCCATACAGCAAGGTTTGAAAAGCTGAATCTCACCGCATTCAGAAGAAGCTCTGTCTCACCCCGCTACCTAAGTGTATATCCACCAAAGAGTTTTTCCAATAGGAGGAAGAGAAAAAATCCAGTTAACGCGCAATCCTGCAAAATGCTGAGCGTTCCTGCTTTGATCCAGCAAAGCATTTAAACAGGTGTCTAATGTTATGCACAAGTAATCTCACAGAATCCTGTAACCGAGTCACATGTTTAAAATTAAGCATGTGTTTTAGGTCCAGGGTGACAAGGCTCAGCACCTTGTATGATTAAGTGACTAGTAAGCTGAAGAGGTTGTGTAGGAGTCATGTCCTTAATTGCTTGCTGACTTCATCAGCGCTTATATCCTACCGAGGTTGTATTTGCTAGTGTGCAATATAAAGGTGACCTTTAGTTCCAGAACGAATATAGCTTTAGGATTCCCTTTCCTATTTGGAACTATATGTTCTTCAATTAACAAAATAATGAAAAAATAACACCCAGCTTAGTCACAATTTTGGAAGGATCGGTGATTAACTGACATTTTTCGTATTCCTGATAAAAGATGAAGCTGTGGAACACTATTCTAAAGACGTGGTATTCTGTTTTCTCACTGATAAATCCAAATAGGTCCTCTCACAAGTCAATGGTGCTGCTAAGGATCAAATATATACCAGTAGTCCCAGATACGTGTCAAATGTCGGAGCTCTGCTAATGCAGCAGTCCTATATGCGGTACTCAGCCGGCAGCAGGCTGTAAAACAAAATACTCTCTGGCTGAATTCAAACTAATTGAAGTCAAGGCCACAATGAATGGTTGCCTTAAAAAGACAGTATTTTCCAACAGAGCTTACAAATTTTTTTCCTATGCTAAATTCAGTGGAATGTTGGGATATTTAATGGCAACCAACAAAATGAAACGCCAGTTATGACCTTCAGCTGCAGCCTCTGGGCGATACAATGATGGTGGAATGAAGCTTTATTAACTAAATAGTCTCATATGTTGCATCTACGCATATTCATGGCTTTAATTTAATCTGATCTGAGGGCACATGTTAATTTCTGTTTCCTGACATACGCTAATTGTAAT
Organism: Dromas ardeola; assembly: GCA_013398915.1. Classification (NCBI taxonomy): domain Eukaryota; kingdom Metazoa; phylum Chordata; class Aves; order Charadriiformes; family Dromadidae; genus Dromas; species Dromas ardeola. The sequence goes on from VYZM01019389.1 coordinate 9,225, forward strand.
TCAGCCTATGGTCAGGACTTAGCTAAGCTATTTGGGAAGAGGCATGGACTGTTTGTGTCTTATGCAGTGGGTGCAGTTTTGCCTTCTAATACAACTCTGTAGCCACAGCAATGAAAGATACATGTGGATATCTAATAATAATTTACATGTGCATATCTAATAATAGTTAGACACAGGCTAATTTGTAATCAGTGTAGCAATATCTTTGGGGAAAAGCATAATAAAGCATCTATTTTCATAAATGTTCACAGGTGGATATCCTGCAGATAATTTTTAATTATTAATTAACATGCAGTTTTAGACAATGGAATACTAAATTGTATTTAAATGTGAGACATATTAATCACAAACCTTCCACTTAGTCACCATTTCAGTCAAGTCTCGTTCAAAGCCTCTGACAATTAACTCTTGTGTATTGTATTACCTTATCTCACGCAACAGGTTTTCCCAGCATCTCCAAAAAACGACAGTCCCTTAGGATCAAGACAGGTGAAATGCAAAGATATGTAAGGTGTTTATCACACGCAATTAAAAAGACAACATTTTAAGTGCTAGAGAACCCTATGATTCTATAATATAGAATCGTCAGTACTTCACGTGTCTGAGTGTGGTCCTGGAGGAGCTCTAGCGGTGTGACATTCATTCTAATTTAAAACAAGAAAAATTAGATTAGAATTTCAGGGATGCTTATATGCACTCCCATAGAAAAAACAGGCTCACTACTAACGTGCTTTCCTAGAAGGAAGTTCACCTACCTTATCTTAAAAAAAAGTTCATAAAACACTTTCTCGTTTGTCTGCGGAAAGATTCAGCTATTTAGAGACAGGTAATCCTGAGCAAATTATTTACCAACTGCAACAGCGCAATAGGACAATGCATGTTTGTCAAGGGCAGGTCAACATTAATATAAATAAATACTGTTTAAATATACAGTATTTAGACAATACACTTCGTTCATTGTGCATCAGGTTAGTGCCCTTTCAGTGACAGGCACTGTCAACTAATTAGGATGTGTTTAAATCCCGATTGATGTGTCAACGCAACACATTTCTGTGTGCATTGCAAGAATCACAAAGTGATAGATTTAACCAGTTTTTTATCACTACCAATAAAGTGAAAGACATAACCTAGATTATGTTAATTTTTTTTTTTTTTTTTAAAAAGAGTGTTTTCACTGCCTTCTTTCCCCGGATGGTACAGTAACTGCTCTCTAACATCAACTAAAACATAAGGCAGCCTTCTTCAGTGGTTTACCTTCCCTTTTGCGAAAGAATTCCTGCCTTCCAGACTCTAATAGATTCTGCTTTAGCCATTTTGAAACCTGGAGTGTCATCTCGCCAGTCTTCTCTGGATTAATATCAGGCGTCAGGAAATACAAAAGACAGAGCTATTTCTTCTTTGGACAATCAGATCGGATTTGCTTTACCTTCTTCAGCTTGCTCCAATTTCTTCAAAAGTCCCACGTTACCTGGTTCTCACCTTAGGCCGATACTTCTGCAGTACAGAAACATCTTTTCTTATCATCCAAGTCTAAGTATAATAAAAACATCCCGGTTCGCTACTTTGTTAGACCCGCCTAGATGAAGGATGAGATCCTTATGAACTCAAGATACTGAGGATAAAATGCCCCGGACTGGGCCTATGCTGTGTGTTAGGAATCAGAGCTTTGCAATGCTGCTGCAATGTGAGAGACAATGTGAGAGAAGACAGTTCTAGACATGGCCCTACTGAGTGGGAATACACCAAGAAACATCCAAACTGGGGCTCCGTGGTGGAAACAGAGACTGAAGGCAAAAAGATATTCAAGTCTGGGGTAAGTTTTTTGAGTAGCTGGTTACAAAGGAAATGCATGGTGCAGGTTCAGTTATATACAGATTTTTTTTTTCCAGTTAACGCTTTGATTATTCAGACTGGCTTCCTATTAAACTTAGATCCGTTGGATGTGGGTCAATGCACACACATTTCCTGTTATATTTTCCTCATGATGCCCAATATCTCTTGTATAATGTGTACGTGTTCTTGAAAACTAGACAGAGGCGTTTAAATCTCTTCTAAACCAGGCAATGTAACTATTACTAGAAAGTACTACAGATGGCTGACTAATTGAACCATGGAAAACATTATCACACCATTTCTCAATTTAGAGCTCATTATTCGAGTTCAATCTCATTTCATTACTGTTATAATTCCATACAAAATTACAGTGAGTTTCAAATTTACATACCTGCGTGAGATTATTTTGCAGTCTTCTGAACTACACCTCATTTCCAGCCAGTCCTACCAGACCATTGAAAAAGATTATTTATTTATTTATTTGCTCATTTTCTGGGAGTTTGGGATTGCAGCTTAGTTATTAGAGCAGGAGCCCTAGAGCCAAGACGCGTGTGCAGCCTTGGCTCTGTGACCTTGAGCAAGTCACATGTACTCCATGGGTTTCATATTTACTTCTGTGCAAAGGGTATTGTGGGGGTTAATATTTCTACAGCGCATTTAGAGCTTTAGATGAAAGGCCCTGTAAAAGCATGACATTAATAATATATAAATACACATATCTTTCCAGTTTCTGTCTCAGGTAACCAGCATGGGGATTTGTATTTGTACAAAGCTGTGGGTCCTTCTCCAATATAACAGACTATAGCAGCTACTTATTTAAAGTTCTTTTGCACCAGATTAACTGAATGCCGGAGAGAATGATACTAGGTCACCTTCTTAAAATGGCCTGAATACCAGCAGAAGATTAAGAAATGGTGGGAGCGACTATATTTTGTTACACTGAAAGCATTACGAGCAAAGTGACATTCAGTGACAGATTGAATTGCATTATGATAAACTAAAAATGGCAGAGAGACTCAGTCCTTTGGAATAATAACTCTCGAAGATTTTCCATTTTGATAATCAGTTGACTGACAGAGGGGGGTTACAATAAGAAAATGGCTATGACTTAGTTTGGAAAAAAGCCCCCTTGTGATCTAACATGGTTTCACCCTTACGACAATGGCGTTACGACCTGCAGCTCTGCTGCTTTTCATGAATCCTGGATCATTCTTTAAAAAATTATCTAATCATTAGCTTTCCCAGCACCGGCACAAGAGCAGCTGTAGCCAAATACTCATCATATCACATCATACATGATAGAGGAACACGAGCTACCTTTCCTCTGGCCAGGATACTTACAGTGCCACCCTATAATTAACTGTTGCTGTGACTTTATTTAAGATCATGTGTGTTAAAACATAGTTGGAGTTCTGAGGTTCTCGAGGCCTTAATACTGTCCATTTATGCGGCTTGTCTTTCCTCCTGGAGTATTGTAATGCAGAACCTGAGTGTGTGCATTACTTTAATAGCATTTATAGAAACGCGCATCAGAGAGCAGGCTTTTGTGCTGTACTAGTACAGGTGGAACAGAAAATACCCAGGAGCAGACAAAGCTGCTAGTGGCAGCCCTACAAGTAGAGAAACAAGCGTGAGACAATATAGTCCAAAGAAAGACAGGCTGAAAAGGCAAAAACTTCACTGAGTGTTTATGTTTGTACAGCAGGTTACTTTTCCATATTTTTTGGCTGATTTCCTACAAGAACAAAAATGTTTGCGAAGTATAATCTCAAGGGTTTCTCTAGGCAAGGTTAAGCAAGTACCAGTTTGTTGATAATGTATCATTTTATTTGTGTGATGTGTCTAACTGATATAGCATAAGTGATATTACTGGACTATTAAGCATGAGAATTTGCACTCTATATTAAATTTCTAATAAACCTCTCTGTGTATTTTATGGTTTTTTTTTAATGAGAGACATAAACGTAATTAAATCTTCACTTAATGTGTTGCAGTTTTAATATATTACAGGATCAATTTCCAGCATTATATTTCACACTGAATGGCAGCTTTTTCTTTCTTTTTTTTTTTTTTTTTTTAAATTTGGCTTTTGTGAAAGAAAGCTGAGGGGTGAGAATAAACTTCCTGACTGGCCAATATCGACGTAAAAAGGGACATATTTTTCCTCCAGGCCTAGTAACATCCAGCTGAGAATGAAATCTACTTTGTCAGTACAGCATGAGCTAAGTCAGTCAGTCACTGGCAGCTACAACCAGCTCACAGTGGTCTACAGCGATCCTGCTGCTGGATCGTACTCTCTAACAGAGAACATACATGGACAAAGGTACCAAATTGCATCAGCAGCAACAGCTGGGTGAAAGAAGATTTAACTGCTTATTGGAAGCAGATGGTGGGCTATTAGAAATAGTCTGAAGTTGCCCTGGAGGAGCAGGAAGAGGCTTGAGAGATGCTGCAGCAGGCAGGAACTGAAAGCATTAGTGTAAAGACTTCGTAGGATGAACATGTTGAGGCGCTCAGTCCTAATGTCTCCCTACCTCTGTTAAAAATTTTAAAGGCTGCGAGCAGAGGAGAAAGATACAGATTATAGAAACAGATGGTGAGTCAGTGAGGCATAGAAATACAGGTGCTATACGAACAGATGGAGTGAGGGGAAAAAAAGGAAAGGAAGAGTGCTAAGTCAGAGGCAGCGGACTCTGCCTATCTCTGGACACACAAAATTCTGCAGGTGTATAACAGTTCAGTCTTGGAGGGGGATTCAGAAATCAATTACATCCCTTTTTTTGAGATAGCATTCTCCTTCCCGCTAGGGATGCTGGTTTATTCCCTCCCGCGCATGCATTAAAACAAGTTGACTCGTCCTTGAAGACATCTGACTGTCAGAAGTTTTTAAAAAAGTTATCTCGTCGCGAGGCAGAAGTAAATCAATCTCACTAACTAAGAGCCCTTATCTCCTTAATATTATGGCAATGCCTTCTTTCCAACTCTAGGCCACATTAGTTTACAGATCAATGTTAAATACAATGGCAAAGCTGGAATGCTCTTGCTTTCAATCCCAAGGCTGATAGTATCGCTGTCCTAAAAGAGGGTGCCAGTAGAGGTATTCAATTTGGTTAACCATCTGATAAACTTAGTCTGCATTCACCAAATGCCAAATTCGACATCACCTTCCCGTTACACGGCAAAGCACAATCTCGCTGTCTGACGTTAATTACATCAATTTCCCTTTTGTAGTAAAAGGACAAAAGATGGCTGTTATTTATCCCCAAAAGACTTGCTTGATGACTTAGAAAACTGTGAGGTAACTCAAATTCAAAATTAGAGTACATTTCCTCTCTACCTTTGCTGAATCATCACAGGGAAATGGATGACAACATTCTGTAGCAGAACTGGCTCTGTGAGACCTGCAAGTTTTAGCCTCACAGGAGTCCTCGCTGGTAGCAGTCTGGGGTTGGGAACTAGTTTGGCTGGAAATCCTCTGATTCAAAAGTTATACCCACCATGGCCAAGCTTAGCTAGGAGGCAGCCTCTCAGCAGCACCTGGACGCAGGGTTGAGGCCTTTAACGTCTGAGAACCATCTCTGTGATTAACCGTTCGACTCTGATTAAAATGCACACATGCCTGCCATCCTGAGAGCCCACTTTTGAAATACCACATTTGGAGGAATTTACATCTGTAAGAGACGCATCACGTTTCCTTCCATTTATCATTGTGCTTTCTTCCATTACCTTTTGGAAAACAAGGACTTAGTATTCCAGGCATTACTTGCTGGATATCGTTGATCACAAAGCTCTCAGCTTCTCTATATTTGAAGTGAGTCTCTGGTTCTTTCCTGCAGCAGCGTGTCTATTTGAAAAATAGGATTGCTAGGAAAGATTATTTATCATTTTCTCATTAAATCCAGAAGTTAGAAGGGAAAATATCTATTAGGTCAACTAGTCTATCCTCTTTCAAGAACACGACTTCTCCCTTTCACATATTTTACAATGGAAGCTTTGCAGGACATGAATACTTTGGCTTGGTTGAGAGCGTCCTCTGTGGGAGGAAGGGTTCCATTTTGAAAGATTACTTCTAGTGATCCAACAGAGACACTGGAGTCGGGATTCATAATTTCAATTTCCATGTCTTGTCCACAGTGACACTTTCTTGCAAACCCCATCTGCCACCCTAAACACTGGCATTAAACATTGACAATGCACAAGGCTTTTCTGACACGTGATGGGAATGAATGGACATATACACGAATGCAGCAGCACAGACTGGGATCCCAAAGTGGCATCACCCATGGGTACCGTCACTCATTTTCTGTGTGCTTTTTGGGTCACTCTGTATAACCCTTTGCTTGGCCTTTGATTCAGTTTTGTTATCTCAGTTTAGTTAGCTTTAGTTATCACTGATTTACATCGGTGTTGCATCATAAAATCAGAATGCTATCACAAAGGTCTGCCAGCTGGCTGAGCAACAAAGTTGAATGCTTATTAGCTTTTGAAGGCAATACGCAATAGTCTACCATTTTAGTAGATTTATGCAAGTCATGTAGCCCTACTACAATAAGATGTCTCAAACTATTAGCTTTGGGAACACTGCAGGATAAGGCATACATTAAGCAGATTAAAAACAAATAGGAGGTGGCAAAAGACAATAGCAGCCATTAAGGGAAGGATCACAAAATCTGTTGGACAGAGTCAACACTCTTAACGCGGAATCACTCTTGTGCAAAATTGAGCGCTTGAGCCTGCTGCAGTGATACTCAGAGCAGTAGCAAGAAGGAAACTCTCACTGACTACCTTGAGAACCAGTGAATAATTCAATGCAAGCAACCAGCAGTACCACAGAGTGCTCCTGTCCTGAAGAAGCCTTTCTAGCAAAGTACCCGAAAATCATCTCCATACCGAGATGGTAAAATAACAGGTCCTGACAATCTGCACAATTATTGTTTTTAGAGTTGCAAAATCCTTTTTTGCTTGGCTAATATATTTAAAGGAATTTATTCTTTGAATTATCCAACGCATGCAAGAGCTAAAATCTAAGTCAGACAAAAAATTGTCTTTCAACATTAACTCAGTTATCAGAAAAGGTTCCTGTAGATAGGAGAAAAGAGACTTTACCGTTTCACCTGTTTTTAAAAAGTGTTTTGGCCTGATTCCAGATGCTTGTTCTTATATGATCCAGGAAGCAAAGGGAGTAAACTCACAGAAACAAAATTATTCAGAATTTTTTTGCACTCTTGCACAAATACACACAAGAAAATATATCAAGTCTACAGTCACCAGCATGACAGATGCACCCAAAGTCTTGCTGACATTGGCAGCCTTACAGGGGCAATCTGTATATAAGGACAACATGTTCTTGAGCAATTCCTCCTAATGAGGCAGGCGTACAGATTAGTTCCTTTAATATCTCTGGCATGAAGTCTTGTCTAAGTCAGTCTATTTTGCTTATGAACTGAGCACTGCAGAATCATTGGAGGACAATACTGAATAATAACAATAATAATATAATTTGGTAGCAGGTTGATGACAGGCTCTAAAATAGATCCCTGGAATCTTCCTATCCAATATAATATAAAACTATTTTTTCCCCCAACTGAAGACAAAACAGCTTAATAAAAAGCTCAAAAAGAGCAGGTATCATTAAGCATTTTACCATTTTCGATGAGCATGAAATTGCAAAGGGGAAACCATACAGACTATGAAAAGTAGTCTAAAAACTATTATAATTTAAGCATGCTATATAAAACATTGAAACCTGCATCTACCACTTTTAGGAAGGGATGTTCACTAGAAAAACTTATTTAATTCTAGATCTGCCCATTCTTTACACATTTAATCCAAGGAAATGGTAGGTTTATTTCAGTAGGTAAAATTAATAATATATTGTAATACATGAAAACAAGGACACACTGAACATCCTTCATTTACTTAGGAACTGGTTGAATGCATCAAAGCTGATACGTCCTCAGAAACAATGCAATCCTGTACTACAGAATGCAGGACAAACAGCCTCTTTTATGATACTATGACAGCAGTGGGAACTATAAAAGTCTGTTGAATAACCCCAAGAGGAAAAGCAATGCAATATGAAAGAAGTGACTTTTGAAAATCTCCTGTCCTGCTTACAGTGGTAGAGCGAAGCAGGCTCATGGGAACCCCTGACTAGAAACTCAAGGAAAGCTAGAGCAATGTTTTCCCCTATAAAAAAAGGACTTAAAATGCCTTCTGGGTCACGATTGATCATCCTTCGTCCCTAGGGTTCTTACACACGCTTCTTATCTCTGTTTTTTTGAATGGAACAACTACCCAAGAAAATGACACCTACTTCTCTCTTCCCTGCCCTTCCCCCCAAAAGCTCCTATTAACCTTCACAATTCCTTATCCTATCAATATATAGCTGAAACCTTTCCAGACTGAGCACTACATTCTTCCAGCACTACAGTTTTCTGGCCAAGTAAACTCACGAAGTGTGAATTGCTGGCATGGAAGGTGCTGTTTCATACTTAATTGTACTAATTTCCTTTAAAACAAAAAGTGTTTTGTCTTTTGGTTGGTTTTTTTTTTTTTTAAAATCATTTAATACTTCCCTTCTGGCCTCTCTCTGAGCGTGTACATCCCTGATACACAAGGATAGAGGTGAGGATTTCTTCCTAGAATACTGATTGAAAAGATGCACTAAACATACCTATATAAATAGTATAATTAGATATGTTATCTATTTGCATTAGTATGGGACCTGTATGTCCTAATCGGGACCAGTCTCATTGAACTGGGTGCTCTATTTTGCACGTCTTTTCCTTTTTACAAGGTTACTTAATAAAGTGGATAACTTGAAAATAACGCTTGATGGACCTGATGAAGTAGAGAAAAGTCACACAGGTTTGTAACGGTTTGTAAAGTTTTCTGTGATGTTTGTCATTGAGCTATCTGAGTCTTTGCTAAACAGTTCAGGTTTATGAAAGGTACAGGCTCCAATTCGTCTGCAGTGTTTGTAGTCATTTATATACTGACAATGAGTTTAAAATGAACCTGATATGGTAGCATTATTTTCACTATTGGCAATAAAAGTGACACCCGAAAAGGTAGTTCTGCTTCATCTAGCCTTCTAAATAATTAATTGAATAAGGGAGAATAACCATTCCCATTGTACAGACTGAGAACTCAGCCAGAGAGATGACGTTACATGTCCAAAGCCCCCCTGTAAAGGCAAAATTAAAACCAGAAACAGAACAAAGAGCCTACGTACAACTGCAATGCCTGTGCGATTCTATTCAAACAGACTGTAGAGTCTGGAGATCGGCCACAGAAGGAAAATACTGGCAGGAGTATGCTTGCCCAAAAACTTTCTGGAACTCTGTTCCCCCTACCAAACACGTACTGTAGTAATGCAGTGCATCTTCCCTGTCTTGGCACCAAAAGGGGATGTGGAGACCTCAGGGGAGGGTTGTCATTTTCAAGTATCCTGTTTAGACCCGGGAAAGTGCAGCTCAATTATGAGTGAATTGACAGACTTTTTATTTTTGTTATTTTAGTAATTTTACTTGCTAATACAGTAAAGAAAAAGGTTATGTTTCAGCAGTATAGAGTAAAACTTGACATTTCTTTTCATAACGTGCAGCAGAATCAGCTCAGCTGTACTAAGGTTATTCTTTCTACAACTCATGAATCAACTGTTCATATTTTCATAAAGTCATATGGGCTGCAGCACCTCTCCTGTGAGGACAGACTGAGAGAGTTGGGGTTGTTCAGCCTGGAGAAGACAAGGCTCCAGGGAGACCTTCCAGTCTCTGGTAGCCTTCCAGTACCTGAAGGGGGCCTACAGGAAAGTTGGAGGGGGACTTTTTACAAGGGCATGTAGTGATAGGATGAGGGGTAATGACTTCAAACTGGAAGAGGGTAGATTTAGATTAGATATCAGGAAGAAATTTTTCATTACGAGGGTGGTGAGGCACTGGAACAGGTTGCCCAGAGAAGCTGTGGACGCCCCATCCCTGGAGGTGTTCAAGGCCAGGCTGGATGGGGCTTTGAGAAACCTGGTCTAGTGGGAGGTGTCCCTGCCCAGGGCAGGGGGGCTGGAACTAGATGATCTTGAAGGTCCCTTCCAACCCAAACCATTCTATGACGCTATGATATGAATTAAGAGTTCATAATTCTAGTCATTATTTTTAGCAGTTATTTCCTTTTCAATACCCATTGGATACAGCTCAAAACTTCGCTATGTTACGGATTATTTGGCAATTCTTCCATACGTGCCTCCTTCCACTTAATAATAATAATCATTGGTTTAATTCAATCCTTCAACCACATTTCTGAATGAATGGGAGAAACCCCATTGGGACGATCCATGTTAACACTACCATGATTTAAATTGTGCTATTCATACGCTTCTTGGCATTAAAAGAGGCATTACCATGTGCTTGGGGCAGTCACATGGGTAACAAGATCAACTAGGTATTTCAGTCTATGTGACATGAATAGGCTTCACCAAAATGAGAGAAATGCCAGCGTTATAAAAGGCAGAGCATAGATGTCATGTTTATTTTGTGCTTCAGGCTTGTTAGCTTTAATTAGCTGTCAAGCCAATTAGCCTGAACAGATATACCAAAATCCTCCCTGTAAGATCAGCTCAAGTACTTGAGCCAGGGACTGGGGAACTCCACGGCTGCTCGGTGCTGCCAGTCCCTTTCACCCCCTTAGTGCAGCAACAGCAACCCGAACACCCGTTTTTGTAAACGGATGAGGAAAGGACACAGCGTATAGCAATGACAGCTTGAACTTCATGGAATACAGAGGGAGCCCTTGCAGAGTCAGCCTCAGTGACCTGCAAATTGCTATAGATTGCATTTCCTTTCATTACTTCCGATTTATTGCAAGACATCGCGGTAGCCAGACGGAAAGGACAGAATTTGCCCTGCATTTATTCTTCAGCTGAGAACCAGCACAGGGTTTATGTTTCCCTTAAACCCTCAAAACAAGGATTAAGTGTGACTTGACTGCTGTTGGCCCAGCCGTTCTTTTACAGCGAGGTGTGAAATTCATCTAGTCTGATCATAGCAAAAATATTTCAGTCTCCTTTTCCAACTGGTACTAAAACTAACTTTTGCAGAATGAACCTTTTGCAGGAACAGCTGCCGTAGCAGTAGGTGGGGAGACAGGAGGAGAACCCTTGAATTTTACAAGCTGTTTTAAGCTCTCACGAGGCTTAGAACTGTTTTAGGGTGATTGTGTTTGTCCCATTTTTAAAGCTGCTCCAGTTTTTGGCCTTGATTAGATTTTTGTATTGTGCATTTTGTTACATTTATTTGTATTATGACTATATTTCAATTATATTCCCCTTCCTGAAAAATTAAAATTCTAAAATTAAAATTATTATCTCTGTACTATTATGTTAAGTATATCATCTTTCTAAATAAGGCTGTTGTACTCGGTTATTTATCGTATAATTGCAGAAGCAGTTAGTCATATCTTTTGCAGGGTATGGGCATACAAATACGCTTTTTTAGATGATGTTTGTTTATTCCCTAAAGCTAAGAAAACAAAGTTGGAGGCTAGGTCTTGAAGCCCTCATTTAATATTTCAGGTAAAATCAGAAGAGTAACATAGATAGGCCTGAAGATGAAAAGTAACCACCTAAAGACAACTCAAGGGGAAGTTGCTATGGCAATGGCTTCTGAACAAAGTTAAAAAAAAAAACAAAACCCCACTTGCTTATCAGAAGGAAAGTATGGCACAGGACTTGAGGTCATTCTGAAATTAGACTCCCTGTATCAAAGCTTTCCATCAGACCTCCTGCACTAGAGGTTTGAGTAAAGCTCTAACAGAGCTTTTGTGAATCCAAGCCTCACTGTGACCCCCAACACCTGTAGAAAAGTATGAGAAATATTTTCTCGCTCACAGTTGGAAAACAATGAGACAGCTGAGTAACCTACACAAAACGACAGAATCGAGTGCAAGCTAAGCAGTTAAGAACACCGATTCTCAATTCCATTCATAGATACTCAATTTGAACATCACTGTATGTGCTGCATGGGCATATTTTCCTGCGTAGAAGAGGTACGCACGTGCTGTTCTACACCCCTTCCTGAAGCAAGTCAACTTTCCATGTCAGGGCTCCTCTAACATCTCATCAGCATGACACGCCTGGTATGCACCACTTTGAGCATGTGAGCTGTTAATTGCCACAGCGCAAGATTTCCCTTGGAGGAGAATTCCCATGGTGAGATTTGTCCGCAGAGCCTGTTCTGTGCTACTTAAGAGACAGCTGTTACAGCAGATGACAAAATCTGAAAACAAATCGAGACAAGCATGGCTTTGATATGTGGAACTGCTGTTTTAGAAATGCCAAGAGGTTTACATTACAGCATGGCTGTAGAGGTGGAGTTCCTCTGAGACTTCAAGGTCTCCATCTGGCACACACAGTGTATAGCAATTCAAGGAGATACAGCTGGGAGGAAGTGGTTGGTTGGATGAACAACATATAGAACATGCATGCTTTTAATGAAAGTAAGTTGTGTCACCAAAGATATCAGTTTATGAAGGTAAACAACATGCACCATCTGATGGACACCATCTGAAATGGGGACAGAGACTCGACAGATTTAACATTAAAGATTACCACAAGGTTTCCCAGAGTGACTTTGGGTGCCAAATCTGAGACACTGCTAGAGATGACTGCTCCTCCAGTAATTTCCTCTGAAATCAATTCAAGGGGTCTTGTACTAAATGCCCAAAATAAGAAGCAGCCCAATTGCTTGGTCATTTGTAGATTTCTTGACTTTGATTATTACTGATTTGTGCATTTTCTTTTTGGGCTAAAAAAAAGTCAACACATTTCTACTAGAAAGAATATCCAGTTGAGGCACTGGGCCATCAACATGTTCCCTATAGGCAGGATCTTCTGTCTGCTTCAGCCATACAGAATTAAATTTTGAAATAATAAGCATAAAGATGGCAATATATCTTAGCTGATTGAGTTTAAAAAAAAAAAAAAAAGACTCTGAAATGATGACATGTTATTCCAAGAAAGCAAGAGTATCAAATTACAGCCTGTCTGCTAAAAAATATAAACTCATGTAGTGAAAGATAATATATTCTACCACATGAAAGCCATTTATAACTATTAAGTTATGACGTGGTATTTTTTTAATAAGAGTTATGCTTAGTTTGTTATCAATTCTTTGTGGCAACTTATCTTTAAAGTTTTATACAGAAGCTCAAATTAAGCCTAATGCAAAACTAAGATAAATATTCATATATTTTGAATATGTCATGAGATAACTAAAAATTATATTCAGCTACTGAAAGGTTCACCCTATCAACACCATTTTTACCACCTTTTCAAGAAATTTAAAGTGCCACATGGTGAACATTCACCTCTGTACCAGTACCTTCTAACAACTGGATAATTTTTTAGACTTTTTAGTAAGAAATCATAACTTTTTCTGTTGTAATTTCTATAGATCAATTGATTTTTGCATTTTTACTGTTTTGTTTATTTAAAACATTTTTCTGATCTTGATCCACTGATTTAATTTCCTTTAAACATTGATTAGTTTCATTACTTAAGAGGAATGGAAATCACATCCTGGATTCTTCTGGCTTTCAAATTTTGCTAGCCTAATGCTCCAGATCGTTGCTAAAAGATGGATTTTGCTGTTGACTCAGCCTGTGCAGTTTCACAGTCAAGACAAAAAAAGCTTTTGATGAATTATACCTGGTGTATAACTTAAATATAAACTGTGCAGGTTTAGGGATCGTGTTTCCCTGTTAGTCCTTGTGTGTTAAGTAGTGGGTGACAGATCGGCTGTTAACGCGGCGTAAGCGGTGGTGACAGGTCTGTTCGTAACAGAGAACTGGGGTGGCCCTCAAGCTTTTTGATCCATTACTCTCCACTTGCGCATCACTCTGCCCCGTGAGGGAGGCTGTGAGTGGGAACAGCAGTCCTCCTCGCCTGCTGCCATCATTTATTCTCCCTTCAGCTGCCGCGCTTGGGAAAAAAAAATGTGGCTGTAGCATCGGCGCGTGGTACAACCGTGCGGGATAAAAGCAAAGGCAGCCCCAGCCCGGCCGAGGCTGGCCAGAGTCGCCGCAAGCCCTCAGGTGAAGATCTTGCCCCCGGCTACTTTATCCCTGACTCTTTGCAGCCCGCTCCCTGCGTGCCTCTAACCAAAGGAGAGACGGTATTTCTTTGCCAGGCAAGGCAATTACTGCTTTCCAGCCGCATGGCTTTCTCCCAGCTATTGACTGCATTATCTTCAAAACAAGATAGTGTCAGAAAATTTATGTCCCGAGTTTAGGCTCAGTCTTCCGTTTGCAACATAAGCCATAACAACCGGAGAGCGTGTCTCAGGTTAATGACAAAGAGCTCCACTTACAGCAATTACTCAAAATATGCTCCCAAGGACTTTATTTGACAGCCTATATCACGAAATTAGAGTATTTATCTCAATCACTGCCTAGAAAGAACAGTTCCCTATCGTAAATGTAAAGCATTTCCCTATCTGTTCAAGAAAATTTGTGAATTAATCCTCCCTTACCTCCATTCCTTCTGTAATCAATATTAGAAATAGTATCGGAAGCAGACAAATTCTATTTCTTGCGTTAATTTGCTCAAGTGACTGTCAAGAACAGTTGTTCTCAGCTGGTAATGTAAACAAAATATTACTGTATCTAGAAGACAGAAAATATGACCAGATAGCAGACAGAAGGTATTGCTTTTTAAAGGCGCTTGCTCCTCAAAATACATTGCAATAGTTTAACGCTTTAAAAATCTCAGTAATGCAGTGACGTCTGACCTATGTGCTTCCCATTACTTGACATACCACAGCATAAAATATAACAGCAAATGATGAAGTATAGTGCTGAGTAGAAAAGACAACCCATGTGCTGTAGGAAGAGTCTGGAGTATTTTGGCTCACTCCGTTAACTCCATCGCATTACAAGCTTTGTAATCAGGGACCAGGTGTTACAAAGGCAAAATACACACAGAATCTGATGGCCACTTTCTACTACCTGACCAAAACCCCAAACTTACAAACTTGAAGTGATTTCACATATAATATGTTCTCATACTGATCTCAACAGTGGTAACATTGCCCATCCACACAGACTTTTTTTTTAATAAAAACTTGGAAGTTGTTAGCGTTGTTGGTACAAACGTTTTAATTTCTGCCTTCCTTATTGTTTTAAATATTACTGCAGTATAGGAAAAACTTCTGAAATACAGTTTTCAAGCACATTTCTTTCTAAAGTGACTTGCAACAAATGCAAACATGCTGTTTGATATCTGTAGTAAATGCGCTCTTTTGCTTAACTATTGAAAAGACGCAGCACTGGAGCCCTGGAGGGATATTCCCTACAAAAGAGACAGTCCTCTAAGACCATTTCACTCAAGGTCTTCTTTTGAGATAGGTGAAAAAGATGTATTTTATTTTTTTTTTCTTTCATAGAATCATAGAATGGTTTGGGTTGGAAGGAACCTTAAAGATCACCTAGTTCCAGCCCCCCTGCCCTGGGCAGGGACACCTCCCACTAGATCAGGTTGCTCAAAGCCCCATCCAACCTGGCCTTGAATGCTTTGAGGGATGGGGCCTCCATAACTTCTCCGGGTAGCCTGTGCCAGTGTCTCACCACCCTCATAAGAAATAAACTTTCATTAGGAAATAAATTTTAACCACAAGATCATCTCATGAGCACCTCAGTCTTTAAACTACTGAGTCAGTGATGTCAATTCTTCAGAAACAACGGTTAGACCAGCGTTGAAGCAATGATTGAGAGTGACAGTTTCTACACCCCATCACCAAATCCCTTCAGGTCAGCAATGCAAGCTTATGTCCTGAACCATCTGCTGTAGGAGAAAAGCCTACTCACTTGTAGGCCTCACTTATTCTCCCGCTCCAAAGGAAGGGGACACCTGAAGATGGGTCTCAGCAGCCAGCACTGCATTTCTATGGAAAAGCCACGAAAAACTCCATGTTCATGTAAAAGGCGATGAGAGAGCAAAGCTGCCTGTTCAACTGCAGCAGCAGGAACTGTGTGCCATGGTCATACCTAGTCTTGAATTTTTACTGCACACTTGCAGAGGACAGTTCAGCTCTGGTGCGCTGCTTGCTCTTCCAGAAGGGAAGGCTTTAATCCTATTATTCTGTGGAGCTGACTACTTTCTGGCAAGAGTCATTACAGTGTTATCTGTGATTAGCAATCTCCTCCTCCACTGAGCCTGCATGTCCTCCCCAAGGCAAAACAAAGACTTTCTCTCTCGGGGTTTCTTGTGTCATAAAAAATGGAGCTGAAAACACCCTACTCAGTCATTTTGTACATTTGGGTAGTGTTCTGTGCAGCATGTTTGAGCTCTTTGCACAATGCAATTTCAAACTCTAAGGCATCGGTTCCTCAAGTAATGGATCTAATTGAAAAAAAAAGTTTCTCCTTTAATCTTTACAAGGACATCTGAGTGCATTCCTCCCCTAGAAAATAAAAGTTAATAGTTTTCTCTTTTCAGAGGTACATTTGATTATTCATTTTTTATGTTTGAAAAGGGTTGTGTGCATAGTCTGAGATGTACTATTTGATTTCTAGGCCCCTGTCAGAAATAGCAGTTAAGATCATTAGACGTTTTCATTTAATAAAGAAGGCTAAAAAGGGATAGCCCTAATGGACACCCTGTCATATCTTATCCATCTTAAAAAAATATGCCTCTCATAGTAAATGCAAAGCTTCTAAAATAAGACAAGATGCCTCACTGCCCTTAGCTTTCCTTTCAGCTGAGCAAACCGAAGTCATTCAGATTCTATGGAGACTATTCATGGTACCTTAAAAAGTGAAATCTCAGCCTTGCAACACCTGCCAAGAGAAGAGAACAAAATAATACATGGAAATACTGTGTAAAGGGATTCAAAAGCCTCAAATCCCTCAGAGTGCTATTATTAGCCGATAGATTTAGATTTCATTTCTGCTAGAAAAATTTCAGACATTAGGGACATCTCATCATTAGCAACAGAGCAGAAAATAAAATGTAGTGACTTTTACCATATATCCTATTTGAAACAAAATGGATACTTTAACCAAAAACTGTTCTCAAATTAGAAGTACAAATCAATATAGCCAAGACAGATTACTGGAGAGTTTGCCAATTTAAGCCTCAGAGGAAAAGTAAAAATTTTAACCTTTCCTAATAACAGTCATTTCTGATGAAGAAGCTAGGTTGGCCCAGCAGGTCTCCCAGAATTAAATGGTTCGAACCATGAGAGGAGACAGACCATGGTATGACTAAAAGTTCTATAAATAACTGGAACATTTTTTGGGGGGAACACTTCAATGAAAATGGCAGTAGTAAGAAATTAACTCTGGGGTTTCTTCTATTTCTTTTTATGTTTGGTTCCTGCTCCCCACCCCCCTTGAAAACAAACACAGAGAAAAAGAAATAAAAGAGCTTTAAAAACTGAAGTGCCAAAAATATTTAAGTTCTAAATAGCTGGGTGGGGAAGTAGGGTTTGAGAGAAATTGTGTCCCCTTTGCTGCTCTGCTTATATGGAATCCAGCAATGTTTCCTACCCATTACAGTGACTGCTCCTGTGAAAAACACATACATCGTGGGCTTCCTTTCTTACTATTAAGCCATCTGAAGGGGGTTAACAGGAATAACAGGAGGAGGGTGAGGGTAGGGGACTAGTTCCGTGGGCAGCAGGACTAACAAAGCTTTATCCTGCAGTCTCTCCTTTAGTCAGAGCACTAACAGGGTCTCCCCTCTCTTTCTAGCCCTCCTTTTTCACTTGATCTGTACAAATTAAATTTTCTTAAGGATTTTTTTACTTCTGTCACATGAGGATGAAATCAGACAACTGTTTTAAAAATTATTTGAGAGAGACAGCAATTGCAGGAAACAGACACAGACAGAAGAGTAAGTCGTCTTTCTTTAGGAGACCAGACTATAAAAAAAACCCTAGGTGGACAGTGAATGACAGCACATTTTTTGCAAACCAGAAGGCTGTGAGCCTTCAATAACTGACTGTGTGTGGAGCTTTGAAGTGAAAATGCACACGGAAAAGTTTGCAGGCTAATGAAACATTTTCCAAAATTTATCCAAAGTATTTTATAAGAGAGTTGACATTATTCTGACACTCCATCTTGCTGACAGCAACTTTAAATTGCATAGATGGGAAAAAGTAACTCCATTGTTTAACACCAACTGTTCAGTAGGCAGAAGCAAGGAGGACACACGTGTAAGGGACTGAGCTACAAGGGTGATAGGCTCAAGCCTGTGTTCCCTTCCTGGCCTTGCCATTGTCCTGTAGCTAAATCTTCAAACGGCACTTTTCATGCCTCTTTCTCTGTCCCTTTAACCTTCTTGGCCATTTAAACTATAAAGTACCACGATGCTAAAGTTACAGGCATACTGCAGGATTTGTGCCCTATTTGCTGCCTCTCATACTTCCTTCTAATTAGGCAAGGCTTTTAACAGAGAGTTACATCCCTGTAAATCTTAAAGTCGTCCTGAGATTTCCATGTTTTTAGTGGGAAAAAAATTATAAAGCTTGAAGACTTTACAAATAGTTATTTTACATGAAAGTAAAAGTGATGAATAATTCAAACGCAGAATTCAAGCAGTGGTCATACTCTGCCTGCACTTAGCAAGAATAACAGTACGGGAATAACACGCTGGGAATAACAGTAATCAGCAAGGGTCGGAAAACCCCTGTAGGGTTTTTCTCCTTCAATCCTATAGAACTTACATTCATATTTTATTTTCTGTTCTCTGCATTCTACTTCTTTGTTTTTCACATGCATTGTTATACAACAAAGAAATACAAGAGATTTTTTATTTATTCTTTTTCTTCTTCCACTAAAAATATGGCAAAAGAGGGTGAAGGAAGGTTTTTTATTTACTTTGGGATTAGGCCAGAACATCATTCTGGCTTCCTGCTTGGGAGGTGCATCTTAAGGAAATAGCGTGATTGTCTGGTTCTTTTTCCTCACGTTTTAATTTCATTTCTCAAGCTTTACCTGCTATTCTTTTTTTCTGTCTAGTGCTTCCTTCCCTTCTCTGCCCTTGTCACAAAAAGAGGGAAAGATGCTGATTTATTCCAGAACAGTTATCAAACAGCTCCAAACCTAGGCATCAGTATGGTGAAGCTGAATAAAAAAAGCTATAGTATGCTTTAAAAGGGGGACATTAGCTGGAAAGTAATGAAGGATACTTCATTGGTAATAAGAAACCCACTCCTGGGACCTCATACATATAACAAAAGAACAGCTAAAGCATAGACTGCCCTATAGTGGATGGACATACAGGACAGGACTGCAGCATAGCTCAGTCTCTGATGTGTCACTTTAATCAAACCTGACTTAAGGAAATAAAGTGCTTAAATGCCTGCACAAATGTTGCTGGCATCATGGAATAAAGAAAGGAGAGGATCTGAAAATGGAAGCCATAGAAGGAGCTGGTTGAGTGAAACAGCCAGGCCACAGGAATTCAGGGCAGGATGCCAAGCTGGTTTGAGACCCTCCCCTACGAAGCTTTATAATAGTCGTATCACCAGCTGTTAATAAAAAAAAAAAAAAAAAAAAAAAAGAAAAAAGAAAAAGGGGCACTTTCTACAGTACAGGCCACTTCTGCGGCTAAGATCCTCTGCAACATAATGCATTTCCCCTCTCTTTCAGCCTGATTTGCTAAATAAATGAATAATTGGACTGTGAAACATGGCAGAAGGATATCAAAGGCTATTAGCATGTGAAATGAGCTGTCTGCTAGTGTAGTCCTAACCCCGTGTAGTGAAAATCTATGTAATTCACGTGGGACTGATGGATAATTAGTCCTCAGTGCTGCCGGAAGTCTCTGATGTGTGAAAAATTAGGCAAACTTTCAATAAGCTTTTTTCTGCCACTTCCTTCCCAGCCACATCAATACGTTCCAGTTATACACATATAGATATATGTTGCAAGGTTAAAAGCTAGTCCGAAGGCAGACGTAAGTAAGGCAGCAACCCAAACAGCTTCCTGTTGTGCTGGTTATTAGCCTGGCTCCGGCCTGAGCTCCACTTTCCACATTCTGCTGGGAAACGCTCTGGAGACCCGCTGACAGGTTGTGCTGCACACAGCTTATCCAGATCAAACCGAGAAAAGATAAAGTTCTCACAAAGCCACCAAACGTGAACGAACTTTGCCTTTGAGGGCTCTCTGCTGCTTGGCATGAGTCTAGCAAAGCTTATCCTTTCACACTACCGCTGCAGCCCAGATTAGTTTTGAGACCAAGCTGAGACTCACGCAATGAAGTAGGAGAAGCAGCGTAACGGTAGAGTTCTGTCCTTCCCCCTTCACAGCTCTGAATGCGGCGAGGCACGGGAGTCGCGCCCGGACTCGAGGGTGTCCAGACGCGAAATCTCCAACTTGACTCAGTTCCTGGACACCAGGTTCCCCTTTTCCTCCTGACATTCCGATGCGGAGGCAGGCAGGAAGCCAGCAGTGCTCTGCAAAATCTGGAGAGCGCTTTGGGACTTTTTTGTAACAACTGTTTTAGTGCTTCATAAGCTTCTGTACAGATTAAAAAGAAAATGCAAAATGAGATTAGTTAATAAAATGGCCTTTTTTCTGTAGAATTATTTTCTTTCTAGCTTCTTTAGCCTGGGGAATTGCTCTTTGCCAGACCTCACTCTTCAGCTCCAGTTCAGTATACTGCGAGAATAATACTCATTCAGACTAAAACAAAAGTTTATGTTTTCTAGACTGTGGCAAAAGCTATGTGAGAAGTGTTCCTGCTGATGGATTCTGTTGCTATGCCAGCAAAGGAGACCACACTACAGCTCTTCACATTCTGCCATCTACCAACAATACAACAAACAAGGCTCTTGGGTCTCTACAGAGTCGAGTCGATAAGAAGCCATCCAGATGTACATGCTGTTCCAAAACTTTCCACTTGCCCTGCAGTCCAAATATATAACCTAGTGCTCCCTGAAGCCCCTTGGAATCCATAAACCGCTCATGTATAGGCAGCGCTGTTTTACCTTTTTCTGGGTAGTGCTTTGCATCCTACTTAAGTCTTTGAGAATTCACCGCATAAAAGCATCAAAACATAAACTGCTTACAGGGAAAACAGGGTGATAAATTCAAACAGAATACAAGTACAGATTTATGAGAAGCAAAAGCACTTTACAAACTATTAATTGAGCAAGAAGGAGACCATGGTGAATTACCAAGGTTCTAGAAAAACTGAAAATCAAAGAGGAAGGCAGTTTCCTCTGTGAAGTAAGCTAAAAGAACTAGCAATACAGCTTGTTTTGCGCTAACCTCTCCGGTTTCCATTTCAAATTCTTTTTGTTGATATATGTGTGTGTATATATACATACTCATATATATACATACACACTCATTGGTGAAGCAGCTGAGATTTTTCAAGATTCAACTGGGCAACATTTATTTATTTTATCATTCTAATCTCTTGCACTATGTAACCATTTGCTATTAAAATATCTGGAAGTAAAATTTCCAAAAAGACAGCAATGTGTCGGTGACACATGTGTCAACAAAACTTTGCAATGCCTGACATTGATATACATTGTGTGGTATATCTAAGGAACAAAAGGCATCAGAAAGGGTTCTTTCTCATCCTGCAAGAACTTTTTGTTTACCTGAGATTTCAACTGAATTTGCAGCCTGTTGGAGATTCTAATTGCCTTAAGGGCTGTTTTATCCCTTCCTCTTGGCATCAGTAAGCAAATGGCCGCATGGTCAGGTCTTGCATTCTATAATTTGTAACATGGTGTATTAAATACCTGCCCAGCACTGTGCTGCTACCATGCTGTAAGATTTATGGAGTCAATCACTGTCTACAAGTTGCCCATTCGTACGTCTCTCTTGCTTATCCCTTTCCTTTTTATTAGGATGCACTGGGCTTTATTTCATTAGAGATGATATATTTTAACACTTGTGATAGCCGTAGGTAATTAAATACTCCTTTCTTCCCCACTCCTGGAATATAGCTGCTTTGGGAGTTAGTTCCTTTGCCTGAAGTTGCAAGATTTAGTATAATTAACATTCTCAACATTTTGTTGGGGACAGGAGCTGTGAATCTTACTCTGTACATGACAGAAATACAAATTTGCTGAGCTATAGAATCATCAAGAGTAAATCACAAGTTGCACCATTCCACCAATCTATCATATTGCTTTCATCCCTTTACTTTGGTTGAAAGTTATTCCTTCTAACTTTTTAACTCATAAGGCTAGTGTATGCAGTAATATATTGGAGAACACCTTATGGGAGGGATTATCCAGGAGCACCCAACACTCTTGTGTTCATGCCAGTCATCTCTGTTCTACATTCCCTGCAGCTCATTTGCAAGCATTGAGCTTGTACTGTAGGTTAATGCAAGCATTCACCCAGCTAAGTTCAGCTTCTGCTAGCCACATAGCTGCTGCGGACCCATTCAGCTAGAAAACTTGCCCAGGAAGATAAATAAATATTCAGGCAGCAAGCCCACACCGAGCTCCAGTCCACCACAGCTATGTTGATAGCAGCATTTTATTTGTCTAGTTTAAAGCTTAGCGTCTTCATCTGTGTGTTAGATGCAGTCACGGTGGTGTCGATAATGTCCTCAGGGACATATGGAGGATAGAAGTACAGGACTGTAGGTCAGCGTGTGCGTGACCCAAGCCAGGACTCCCAGTTTCAGGCAACATTGAAACAGGTGTCTGGCCAGTTCAGAAAGAGTCGCAAACATCTATTCTACGCCTAATGCACAGGTCACAGAACAGCACCGTAAAAGCACCACAGTCAAGGACGGAGTCTCCATCATAACATGCCTCATGAAGGGAACAGGACAGGTCAAGGGAAATCACACCTAGAGCTTAATAAATAAAACTCATAAACGACGTTAGGTAGCGATTGTGCAGAGACAGAGGTGGAAACCTCCAATTCAATTTGTCAGCCTGATCTGGGCCCTCCCCACCTTGACTGAAGAAAATTACTTGAAGTAAAGCAGGGGTTCTTACCTACAAACGAAAGTGCAGGTTACTGTGAAAGAAATTTGAGTTTGATGTCTAGCTTCTTAGCTCCTGGGGCTGAAAGTGTTTGACAATTCTCTGGGAAACTGCATCCACATCTCTCTGCCAAGATGATCTGGGATGGAACAAAACCTTGATGAGATTCAGGACTCCCCTTTATTTCAATTTCAAATGTGGTTATACTTAGCACAGATATGCTATCTTAAAAATAAAAATAATTAAAAAAAAAAATCTCTAAACTACTTACCAAAGATATTTTGTGCCCATATATGTGATCCTGTCATAACAGCTCAGGCTCTGCTCTGACTCTTAATGAAGCTCATGTGATATCAGTTATAAATGGGAACTGTGTAGAGCAAGTGACATAGTGTATCTGAGAGGAGATATAAAAAAATATGCTAATTCTGAAAATAAGATTCTTGGAAGGAACTGTGAATATGTTGATAGAACTCTACAGAAAAGCCACATATTCCTCCACAAAGACCTCGCTGTTGCCAAGAACCTCTTTTTACCCATCTTAAATGATTACTTTATATAAATGCAGAACCGGTGTCTGTTTTTACAGAAGAAAGAAGATTCTTTCTTAGCAGTGTTCACATGCCCTTGGAGTTGCAGAATCTTTAATCAGCCTTTATGTTATACAGCTTTTTAGATGTCTCTATCTCCCAAATTCTGATGACTGAAACATGTTTAGAACAAGAACAGCTATAATTGTAAAGACTTGTGCCTTTTTGAAAAGTCATTGCTAATGATAGTTTTTTAAAATGAGCTTCTCGGTACTCTGTATCCTCTAGAGGGCTGGTGGGAGGAAGGGTTACATGCGTTCCTGGTTGCTCCCTTTAGTTCCTTATTCGACTGCTGAAATATTTTCTATACCTTGCTGAGCTAGCTGTTGTGAAAAAAAAAAAAAAA
>VYZM01019389.1:41942-66890 GCA_013398915.1 Dromas ardeola
AAAAAAAAAAAGCCAACTTAAAGAATTAAGTTACTCCAGGAAACAATGGTTAATGTCTTGTTTCATCGTGGAATGTGCATTTTAATATTTCATTGTATTTGTTGCAGACATATTAACTTGAGAATGCCTATACTAGATGAGAGCAGTAGCCGGACAGTATCCTCCCTCCCCCAGGGGCACTTAGTGGGTGCTCATGAAAGAACGCTGCCCAGAAAGGGGCCTCCTTCCACATAAATATCTTGCCAAGGATCAACAGTTTAAGACCTGCTTAACTTGGAGGTGCACACACTTCACATTCAACAATCGCTGATGGACGCCTGCTCCAAAGAACCGTTTGCAACACCAAGCACGCTCTTCACCCCCACAAATCCTGTAGCAACAAATACATAAATGCAACTTTTTGTTATATAAAAAAAGATATTTTCTTTTTTTTGCTTGAAACACAAAAATCTTTTAGGATGGCTCTTAACTTTTTTATTTTGAGACACAGGATAATTTGTTTCTATTCACCTTCTCTACATCATTCATGAATTCAGGAGCTCAGTATTCCCCTACAGATTTCTTTTGGCTATTTTGTGAGTCAGTAGTTACACAGCTCTGATCACCCTTATCAGAACTAGAAAACTTTTATATATCCTTTCATGAGGCTGGGGGACTCCGACAGGGAACACAGTACTGAAGAATGTGTTGCATGGGCTTGTACAGTAAATGTTTTCTATTTTATTTCCTATTTCTTTTCCAAGAATTCCCAACATCTTATTTACCTTTTTAGCTACAATAAATGTTACACTGACCGTTCAAAAAAGTATTCAGAAAGGTGGTGATAGCTAATAAAGCGTCTACCACACGCAGTTAAACTGTTAGCTATTAATCACATTAGCTACACACACATAAATTCCTTTTCCCTTTGTATATTGCTTTGCATTTGTCTTTTATGGCTTCTTCAGATTAAGATTTCTATGATTAATGCCTGGTTTTAAAAAAAAAAAAAAAAAAAAAAGAACTGGAAAAANNNGTACTGGTAGAAGAACTTCGTTGGTCACCTTCTCCCTGAATGCAATACATTTAGCTTCTCAGCAATGGCTTTTATCTTCCCTGACTGCTCCTTTTATACCTGGATCAATCGTCTGCTCCAAACAACTCTCTAAAAATCTTCCTACGTTCTGATGTGATAAAACCACATTTTGTTTCTAGTTTTCATATCTCTAACAGGATGCTCCAGTTTTATCTTTAACTAGCAAAAGGTTAGGCTTATTCATGGTTGCTTGTTTGGAAAGAATTTCTACTTTGGAAGCCTTTTTGTTTTTTTTTAATAATTACTTCCTTTACACTGTTGTGCAATCATGTTGGCTTTTGAAGGTCATTAAAATAAAATAAAATGCTATTGCAGTGGATTTGTTTCAACATTTCTCCTTAAAAGAAATGCTGTTCTTTATAGAGTATCTCTGCTACAGTGAGATCTTGAACTCGCACATCTCACTTCAAAATGGCAAGTCACAGCATAGTATGGAATGCCGTACCCTGCATTATGCGCATCATGCCTTTTACGTAAAATGTCATAACATGGCATGAAATAATGCCATGTTTTATTTTTAATGCATTAAACATTTTATTTTCTTAAAAAGGCTAGGACTAGCCATTATATGGTACAGGTTGACATCTCTTATCTGATTTACTGGATGGCTTGTGATACAAATGAATACCAAGATACAAAGAAAGCGTTTAATACTAGGAAGAACTAAAACAGATAAGCATTCAGCGTGCTAATTAGAGGAGCAGCTATTTTCTGGATATGTCTCTTAGCCTGGAATCATTTTTCTAGGATATTGAAAACAGATGCTCTTTTAATTAGAAGCAGAAAAATCTGCGTTTCAGCTAGCAACACCCAAGAGTACGCTTGACTGTACTGGAGATAAAACACAAACTTTACATGAGTTCTAGCACCTTCTGTTATGTAAATGTCTGCTTATGGATACATCTGCTAGATGGCATCAGATCAGCTAAAGCATGTGCATCTCCATGTGGCTGTGACAGTCTCCCCGTCACGCAGGAGGGACTACTAGTCAATACTACTACTCAATAAAATATCATGAGCTGCTGTTCTTTAATATCAGTGGTCGAGACTTGTAGCTTTTTAAACAGAGGATCCTGGATTCTACCCTCAGTGCTGTCTATATGCAATTTAGTTGGCTGTTGCCGTCTATGACTATATATAGAACCAGATTTATTACTACGGGTGTGTTTCCAAGTGAGCAGATCCGGCCTGATAGAAGGAAAAATATTAATTCCCTTGAGTTCAAAAACATCTCCTGTAGTCTGCTTATCCTTCTCTCTCTTTTATAGCCATGACAGAAGTGATAGATGCCTAAAAAATACTTAAGCCAGAATAAATCTCAGCAGAGAACCGAAAATGAAAAGTGACCTCTCAAAAATTTTAATTTTACAACAACAAAAATACAATAGCACTATATCGCAAATGACAACTTAATACGTACAAAGAAACCAAACCCGAATGTTCACAACCGGTCATTCCATGTCTAAATGTGGACAGCAAGAATGAGAAGGGAAAAGCACAGCCTTGTTTACAATACCGTCTCTTGAGGTTCAGGCAGCCATCCCAAAAATAATAGCCAGCAAGTCACAACAAAAAGCATGACCTGGACCTTAACTCCTTTTGGCTCTTTATAAGCTAAAATGTAACTATAGCATTTTTATTCCTTCACAGTACAGGGTTGTCCATGACAACACAGTTTAGGCAGTTCTCATCTTCTACATTGTTTCGACTGGTCAAAGTTGCATCCTGGTTGCTGAGCATTTCTAAAGGCAGAAATATCCTAACATTTTAACTTTTCCCTGGTTAAAGTCTTGGTTGAAAGGTGAGAGAGAAGTGCGCAAGAGGTACCCTGTTGGCTTAAGATGATGCAATCGATCATGAAAACTTGCCTAAGCTGGGACAAGGAGCTCGTGTCTTAAATCCTCTGAAAGACCTAGAATCACTGATGACTGTCAAAGACCGGTTAGCTCTTTGATAGCTTAGAAGGGAAAGACAACTCCTTCTTAAGCTCTTTTAGCTACTTTAAAGAATGAGAGGAGGAAAAAGAACCAACGGAATAGGGCTTTAATTGGCTCACCAATGCTAATGACACCTGCTGTAATTAGCTTATTCAATACACTCTCACTGGATGTGAATGAAAAAGTGAAGGTGCTTAGATTACACTGCCACGTTGAACCTAGGTACAATACCCAGACCAGCTTGCAGACCTTGGCCCTAAGCAGACCACAGGACATCTGAATGTAGACTGTAGCTGCTTGTTACTATAGAGAGGACAGCGTGGGAGGCAAGCCGTAGAGTTTTAAATAGGCTTTAAGACCTAGAAAAAAAATCCTGAGTCAACTGCAGAGAATAGGGAGACTGGAGGGAAGGAAAACTGATATACTGAGATGCATAAGCAGACTGTCAAGACCTGTGACAGTTGGTGTTTTCCTTAGAGCCTCAGCTTTTAGAATTAAGGGACTAAGGAGAGAGACTGATTTAATTTAATATTAAAATATTTCTAGCTCTTGACTAGGTCATTTCAACATTACATTTGCAACTGCCCCTCCTACTTCGCACATCAGTTCAATAAAAACAATAAATTCTTTAGAGAGAGGAAAAAGAGTTCGGGGAACATGCAATTTATACAATTTAGCTATTGAAAGCTAAAACTTTCTTACTGTAAATATAGCTTTGTTTTGACAGTCAATACTACGTTGATTGAGTCATGTGGAAGTATAAAGGGAACCAGCAAGCTTTTGGAGAGTAGAAGGTTAAGATGGAATAAGAAAAGAAAATACTGCGTTTTCCTTCCTTCAAAACTGATTGCTTCTGTTATAGTTGCCTCAATACACAGTATTTAAAAGCTAGCTTCAAATTACATAGTATCATCCAAAGTGAATCTAGAAATCAAGGTAACTGGGACTAGAGATTGGAGGGTGCATTGTAGCTGTGTCTTGACCTTGTATGCCAAGACAAAGATGTGTTCTTCCCAAGGAACGATTTGAACTTCTCCATTGTAAAAATCTTTTTCTTTTAGAGTTCAGAGAAATGAGTATCGAATGTATCTGTGGTCTCCTACTCATCGCTGCTATGTCTCTAAGGATCTTCAAGCACTCTGCAAATACAAATTCTTTCCATCACACCCAGAAGTTGCAAAACCAGCCTTATACCTACATTACAGAAGAATAAATGGTGGTTTGGGCATACCATGCGACGAGCTCAAGGTCATACAGCAAAGGAGGAGCAGATCTTGGAATAAACCAGGACAAGCCTATAATTCCTCATCCCTCTTGGCTGGCATTCTTTCCTATTCCTATGCTCGCGTCTGATGACTGTACAGCACTGTAAATACCAGCCAGTCCTTCAGCACAGAAGGACAGGGTTTGCTTTAATGCTATTTTTAGTTAAGCAGATCCCACTTTTAAATCTGCAACGCCTTCATTTTCAATATCGTGATTATGTTTAATGTTCCATAGGAAGATGAGGGGATTAGTATGAATCAGAAAGCACAATGCAGCGTAGGCAGTACCACGCTGCCTTCTGAGACACCAGCACAGAGCAAGCAGGAGCTTCGGTGGGGGCTCTACACGGGGAGGAGGCATTAGGCAGCTGGACGTGTCAGCTGGGTGCCTCATCAGGCAGCTGGTGCGACTGGAAGGTCAAGAGCACATTTACTGTTTACTGAATTTGTAAATTACTAATTATTCAGCTCACTAAGCAAGGCAGGCTCATTGCCTGCGCGTGATATCCTCCCCCCCCGCCCCAGCACCATCAAGTCTAAGCGCATATGGAAGAGTAGGAATTCTCAGCTATATTTTGATAGATGGAAGTCATTAAAGTGCCGTAATAAAGGACATAAAGGGCTATAATGGGTAGGTCACTAGGTAAGTCTATGCACACTTCCATGTTTGTCAGAGAACAGGTGTAGAAAATAAAGTCCTGCTGTGCCATGATAAAAGCAGCACGCTGTCCCTGCAGAGAGCCTGGGGGCAGCCTGCCTAACCGGGACGTGGTAAGATGCGGTACCTGTGTCCAGGGGACGCAGTGGCCCAGGAGGAGTTATAGAAGGGCCTTCATTCACACGCACAGCTTTCAGCTGTGGGCGTCAGAGACAGCAGCTGGAGAGGCCATCGATGAGCTGGGGAGATTTCAGAGGTACTGACCAACAGAAGCTGTGGGAGCTACAATGCCAGAAGAGAGACTGCTGAGAAAGGAAGCAAAGAAATGGTCCACAATGCGAGGGTCAGAAAAAAAGTATTATACAGTGGGCTTTGAACAAAGCCCAAACGAAAGGAAAACCTGGGAAGAACACAGCCAGCTCTTAGCTAGCTTGCAGTCACTTACAGTAGCTAAGTGGCATCACCTCCAAAAGCATGTCCCTGTATAAGGAAACCTCTGCTACAAGAAGAAACAAAACGTCATACTTCTGGAATGAATGGAGTTAAAGGATGCAGTTACACCCTTCATGAAGTCTTTGGTTGCTGCAATATCTACAAAGACCCTTTAGGATTGTCCTAGACTGAAGAAAAGATTAACCCCTCCCTGTACTTGACTGCTCAGACAAGAATGGGAGTGAAGATCTTCCCAGAACAAAGACAAGGAGGGCAGTACAGAAAAATCAAGAAAGGAGGAATTATAGATAAAGTCAATGTAGGGCACAGAGGGTTGGAAATAAGGGTCAACTGTAGCAGATGAATGAGACAAGGCATTTTCCAGAACACTGGAAAAACAGAAGCAAGCAATCCAGGTGGGAGGGATGGACTTAAAAACAAACAAACAAAAAAACCTGCTAAAATGCTTCAGTGGAAAAAATAACACAGTAATGAAAAGCAGCCATTAAATCCAAGAGAGAGACTGTGACTAGAACTGTATTGTTTCAGAAGAAGTTCTACCAAGGTACCAAGACACCCGCAAGCAAGTTACTCGATCTATATGTATCACTAGAAGCCAGGCTTTATAGACAGTGTTCAGACACTGGGAGCAGGGGAAGTGAAGCGATGCATTAGTGAGAGAGAGAGAGAGAGTGTATTCTGGTAGATACAGAAAAGAGAGTTGGGTTTTGTGATGGCAACTTTCATTTTTTATTCTGGCTGTGCATCAGAAAGGGGATATATACCTGAGATGAGGTGGCTTTTAAATTACAACACTACGTAGCTTTTTCTTTTTTTCTTTTTCTTCCCCTCCCTTATTTTTAGAGTTGGAATACTTTAATACAGGCTTCCATGGAAAGAGGCAGCTCCAGACTTTTTCAATCACACTTTGATTTGCAGTGCCTGCATTACCCTAAAATGCATGAAATTGCACCTGACATTTTGAAAGATCTGTTTCAAAAGTAAGAGGCACTATCAGCTTTTCAAAGCGTTTCATGCAGCTCAGGACCCAGTGGATAGATCCTTACGCCAAGGCTCTGCAAAAGAGTGTTTCAGTCTTGCTGCTTATACATAATGCATATAATACATACATTGGTTTAGAGTATATGTGAAGCTGTTCCTCTAAGCCTTCTCAATATAGTTTATGACATTAACGTGCATCTCAGATTTTTTTTGTAGGTGCTGTTGCAAGTTATGATCCCATGTCAATAACTGGTTTACTACCATGGCTCTATGGCAGGTAAGCCCAGAGAGGTTTGAACAGCTCTGGAGGACTGGAGCGTTTAAGAACACTTGAAAAACTCCCATCAGTCACGATGACGTGCTGAGTAGTGCATACACAGTACTTTGAAACTGTTGTTCATACTAAATGATAGTATACTCCAGGGGCAGCTGCACACAGGTCAGCGGGGCAGTAACTCAGTAGGGAAGCTGACTTTTAAGCGACTTGAAGAAAAAGAAGGGAGGGCAGCGGCTCACATTCTGTCTAATTATAGAAAAGTTTTCTTTTAACTGTTACTTTAAAAGCTGTCAGGTTATAAAAGAAATAGCATTCTCATGAAATGACTAAGGAGACCTATGGGACAAATTTAACTGGCAGATCTACTGTGGAGAACTCTGCAAACAGCAGAGGCAGAAAGGCGGACAACTATATTCTATATGCAAATATGGCTAGAAACTGCTTCTCCCTTGTTTTCATATTCTCTCAGCCAGGAAAGGGCCATACAGAGATCCAGGGAAAATCTAGACAGAGATAAACATCACACTTACCATGCAGTTTCCATATAAACCCTGAGCTTGAGCACTATCTTGACTCCCTTGTGCATTTAACCTTTGTTCCTTTCTGAAATAAATTTCATCTCAGTTTGCCTTTTGAGCTTAATAGAATAATCAAGAAGTGACACTTAAAAGTGAAAAGCAGATTTAGAGATCTTCAGGCTGTTAAATAACATGATTATGGATCTTCAGCTGTTGGAAGGAGCAGCAAAATGCGATGGATTAAGTTGCAATGATTTTAGCACATCTTTTCAGCAAACTACAGATACGTGCTATAGTTCTGCTCTTTTCTACGGAGGAACATCAGGCACTTTCATCACAGACTGGAAGCTTCTTTTGGAAAAGAAGGACAACAGTGAGGTTCGGAGTTTGCATGTACTGCTAGTGACCCCCTTTGCTGTTTTGTCAGTGGTTCTTCTGCGCTGCCTCTGAGCCTCTGCCATCCCCAAGCCCAGCTTTCAAAGGTCCATCAGAAACCAACCGCAAAATAATTACTGCAGTGCTTGGCTCCAGATCTAACTTGGGAAGTGCTAAGTCATCAGCTCTACAAGCCATAAATTATCAGTTCTGGTCAGCCTCAATGAAAAAATATGAAAGCCACAGCTTCTTGAATTCACATCTAGACACAGCTTAAATCCAGTCCAATTAAAATAAAAACACATGATGAAAATGTGTAACACGCTCTCCAGCAGTTTGTAGTGCCTTTAGCACAAAGGGAGCAGCAGATAAGGGCAGCTCTGAGACTGAGCAGTGCTCACGCCACCCTAGGTATGTTGGTTATGGTCTAAACCTGGTCTGAAAAGCAGGGAAGAATTTTTTAGTGGAACTTTCCCATATTCTTAAAGATAATCTTGAGCACTTTCCTTTTTGGAGTTTCATTCCCCCTGTCTTTGTGCATGACTACAAGGAAAAAGGAACATTTAGACATAAGACTAATGATCCAGAAGATAAATGTACTAGAAAAAATATTTTGTTTATGAATTGCCATTGAGCATTTTCTGATTCTCATATTTATTAATATCCTCTAAGTAAATTCTGCAATAAGTGTTTGGCCTAAAGACTCCGAGCAATTTAAACTTATTTGAAACCCTAGCCTTGCAGAGCACTTGATAAATAGCTCATGTGAGCTGTTTCCATTACTTTGAGTGAAACCAGGCTCCTTTTGCAAATAGTTATGTCTTGGAGTTCAACATTTGCCTTCTTTAAATACTTTACTTTTATTTGTCTAAGATTAGCTGTTTCACAAACATTCTTTGCCACAGATTGCTTCAAGCCTCTTTGCTAAAATACCCTGTTAAGATGAGAATACTGCTCAGAGATAAAAATCTCCATTTTCTTAAAACAGAAACAAAACATACTTTCAGTTATTTGTCCAGCTGTGTTAATAGGTTATTAATCAAAGAACTAAGAAACATCTAGCCCGTTACTGTGTAGACTCCGGTACTGTTGCATTTAAGTACCTTGCAATCTTATCCAGAAAATTGAGGAAAGGATGGTCCTATTTTATAGCCTAAGAGCAAGGCCTGGAGAGGCTAAACGGCCTTCTAGGGATCGCCCAGAGCTTTTGACACAAAGGAAAACACAACCATGGCCTCCTCTGGAATATATCTCTTCTTTCCTGAGAAAAAAAGGAAAACTATTTCACTGATTGATCCTCTCTAAACAGCACCACTCAATTGTTTATTTTTTTTTCTTGTGTGCAAATGGTAAACTATCAGTAGGGAGGCTTGTGTGTTACTTCAAAATTCAGAGAGTAAGAGGATACATACAATTCAAGTACTAAATAGGGAACCAGCCAGATCAAAATATCAAGTCAAAATCATCAAAACGGAAGTGACTAAAAAACCGGATTACTATGTCATACTCCATATTTTAAACTTGGGTCAAAACTGTTAAACACAGACTATAGTCTCTTGCATTCAGTATATACAAATACTTGAACGGACTAATGGGAGTAGCCAGGAACACCCTCCTGACACTTTAGAAGTCTGATGGCCAGATATAACGAGGCAGAGATGCTGTGGGCCTCTGGGTGACAACTGCCCAGAGCAGAAAACAAAATCTTGAGAGGACACAGTGCTTTAGGAAAGGTGGGTGCTTCAAAGAGGGTGTTCAAACATGATAAAAGGAGATGTTTGAAGCTAGTCAGTAAGAAAGAAAAAATGCTAAATGTCTGGGTGACTCCTTGAACTAAACTCCCTGTTGGAGTCAAGTCCTGTTCTGCAGGGTCCTGCTTACCCAGCCTCAGAACAAGCCTGGAGTATTGTGTCCCCCCTGCCCCGCGGTAAACTCTTTAACTGCCCTTTGGAAGAACCGAGCAGGCCTTGCTGTTTCCCCATTAGAACAAGGCTGCTAAGGTAGAAGAGGAAGCCCTGCTTCCCGTGCCACAGCAATTAAGGATTCTCATCCTGAAAATGGGAAACCTAGGTCCTGTAAGGATCACACGGGAGAGTGTCTGGGGGTCTGAGCTGTGTCTCCCGTTCCCTGGAAGGTTACAGGAAAATAGCTGAGAAGGGTCTGCGGGAAGGAAGGGACAAGCAACAGCATTTTGAATGGCACTCAGAGCGCACTGATGCTGTCAGAGTTTTAGGAATATTCCAGGCACGAGTCTTTGTTTTAGTCTCTCTGACACTTTGTCTAGTTTCTGAATCCCAGTGGAACTGAGGTAGGATGTATTTTGGCGCACCATGAAAAGTCCCAAACTATTGTGAAAGATTTACTTAGATAACTTTCCATTAAAAATGCTACAGTCTTTACAAGTATCCCATTATACTGCTAACTTTGAAGTTAACAAATCACAAATGCTTTAACTAGATAAATATTTATAATAGCTTGCC
Source organism: Dromas ardeola (assembly GCA_013398915.1). NCBI lineage: Eukaryota > Metazoa > Chordata > Aves > Charadriiformes > Dromadidae > Dromas > Dromas ardeola. The sequence goes on from VYZM01019389.1 coordinate 51,962, forward strand.
TCATGCATGCAATGCAAAACGCCTTCCAAGTACTTTAACAAGCTAGAAATAGAGAAACATTCAAAGCTGAAAGAGCCATATTTGGGGTGAAAAATGGAAATTGTTTAAAAACACCACCATCAGTGAGAAGAGAAATTACATATTTTAATGTATGGGCTATTTTTAGTCAAGCAGGCTGTAAGGATTATAGCTAGAATTTGGCCAGAATATCTTACATGCAGAAGAGAACAGCTGTCAGCAATACAAGCAAGCGCAATAGGAGCCCTCCAAAGAAAGAGACATCTGCACCTACGGCCAGCCCGAAGGCAGAGCTCAGGAGCAACCTGTCTACAGCACTTTCAGTGCTCCATCCTGCAATGTCCTGGCTTTCCTGGTGAGGAAGCATGCCCTGAAATAAATACCTACTGTCCAAAATTACATGCCAGATGTCCAAGGCATGCAGTGCAATTGCATTAATTTGTCCTACAAAGTTCTCGTAACGTGGATGGTCTTCATTTACTGTAGGTTTTTCCTCACTCCAGCAGCAATGCTCACTTTTCTACCACCTGGATTTCTTCCCCGAACACCACAGCCCTTCGATAGCCAGACTTCTGCAGGTGAAGTGCCAGCACAATAGCACGATGTCAACAGGTGAAAGCCCTGGGCTCTTTCCAGTGCATGCCTACATCTTCTGCAGATATAAAACATCTTTGTGAGAAGTTCATGCTGCTGTCAGAAACAGTCAAAACACGTGTATTCCAGTGATGCTACAGCTGTCAATGCTGTCACTTGACAGTGGCTGGCAGGAAAGCTTACCACTGCAGACCTGACCTCAGCCTTTGCTGCTTTGGGTACTCTTTGAAAATCAACTGCCACTTTCTCCCATGTCACAAAATGCTATTTTCTTTACTGAGGAAGACTGAAGGGGCATATATTCGCTCTGCATTCAATAAATTTCTCTTTAGAGGCAAAACCTGGGGTGGATGGGCAGACACACAGCTAATTGCCCTAAGCGCTTGAAAATTTGCACTAAATACCTGTATATATATCTCTCTATCTATTCCATTAGACAATTTTCTGCAGCTTAGCTATTTGAAACTGTTATGTGTGTCAGCAAAATGCAAAGTTTTATTCCATATAAATCAGAAATTGCATTGTGGCACTTGCACCCTTTGTTTTTCCCTGCTTTTAAAGTCTTTTTGCCAAAGGCAGTATTTTTATTCTTTGAAATTTCATGACAGATGGTGGGCGCAGACTGATAGTAAGGCATTTTCACAAGCGATGAAAACGTATTTGACCACTCCTACAGGCTCCCAAAGAACCAGCGAGGCAGGGCAGGGAGGAGAGCGGGGAATGGCTGCTTCTCTCACATCTCTTAGCCGTTGAGACTCAGCTGGGTGCTGCAAAGCACCAAACATTCTGTAACCGAAAAAGTAATGCTCTCCATTTTGTGTCTCAATTGCTGTTTCGTCAGGTCCAAACCATCCCCTTTCACCAGATGGAAATGCTATCTAAAAGTTGTTACATTAACATTTTCTTCCATGTACAGCAGTTCTGTAAGTTTTCCTATTCGGGCTGCACAGGGGCCACAAATGAGATGACAGCCTCTTTCTGCAAGGTGTTTTACAAAATTAGAGATCAAAAGCTACAGCCTGAAGTCAACAAGACTGGCAAGGAAAAACAAGTGGTATTATTCTTCACCCAAGCGAGACAGAGAATGATAACTCCTTTGGGGTGAGTCTACATAGTTTAGATGGCCCATGAAGAAAATGCATTAAAGAAGATAAAGATATATACACCTTGGGGTAAAGTTTCTCAAGTTGGGTTAGATTTATGCCAGCTCAAGGATGTTATGACTGTAATATTTTCCTCTTTTCCCTTCAAGTCTGTTGAGATTTTCATGCGATATCTAATGTCAAACCAGACTGACTTGTCTAGGATTATAAAAAAAAGTCACCATTTCCCAGAAATGGGAGTCGGTTTTCTGAGATCCCCACCTAGTACCTTTCATCGTCACTTCCTTATTTATGCTTCTTCCAACACCACAACACATTAAATGCAACCTTGGCTTTGAATAGAAATATATCAGTTATATACAGAGGGAACAGTAGTCTGTAAGCCACTATCCTTCTTCCTTCTAGTCACGATACACATCAAGAACTTCAAAAAGGATGAAAAAAAAGTAACTACTTCAAAACCACATGGCTGATAGGAGAATGTCCTATTATATAAATATGCTATATACGTATAGCTATAGGTGAGCGTTTCTTTGGAAGAATACACCTGACATCCCTTGCGATCTTCATCCTAAGCTAGTGTAGCTTCAGATGGACTTGTCCATGGAAGTCTCAGTACATTCACAGAATCTCACTTCGCTAAAATAGAAAGGCAGCTACTACGCCAAAAGGAGATGTTCTGAACTGCGCTCAGCTGGGAGTCTCATTTTATGCAGCTTACAGAAAGGCTTCTGAAAAGCAGCACATTAACAGAAAACACTAACGGTAACTGAACAGGGTACAATGAGACTGTTCTCACAAATGTCTCATCAATAAACATCATAAAAGACTTGCGTCAAGAAATAGTACTCCATCCACCAGTACACGCAAACCATAGTACATAATGAAAACATAAATAGGAGAGCAATAAGGAAGGCAGGCAGGGAGTACAAATGATATAATTGAAACACAAATAAAGCAGCAAGGTTACTGGTGAAAAGAGAGGGTATTTTCTATGAGGGAAATCCTGCATATACTTCTGCTAAAAGAGAGATTAGTACTGGGGTGGAGAGTAAAGTGCATGGATTCATTCTTTCATCAAGATGCCGGAGTTAAGAGAACAGAATCCTTTGTGTCTGCAAAGAGTCACTTGGGAAAAATAATTTTAATTTATTTTTAATGGAAGTACTTGCACATCTCCCATTGCAACGTGAATGCTCTCATCAGAATTCAAGGAGCTTTTGTTTCTGCAGTGTAACTCATTTCAAAATGCCTCTGTTCGTGAACAAGTGTATCCATACTGTCCATTGTGGTTTGAGTAATCAACGTTAGATTAATCTGACTAGATTAACTGTCTGAAGCACCTCCATATAGACAGGCAGTAAATGAGAAAAGAAAGAGAGTTGCACCAAAGATGAAGAAAAAAACAAGACAAGACTACAAGGCTCATTTTATCCTGTACTGCAGGCAAGGCTTGCCTCTAAAGGTATCAGTTAAGTACAAATGCAGTCTTAAATCCATGCAACAAATACACAAACCACATATGCACAGAAAATAAATAAGCTAGCATTCACATGAAAAAGGTATTAAGAGATTAAGTTAAAGATAAAAATTGGAATCTATTTATTCTTGAGTTCTCAAAGCACACGCGTTTTCTTTAATTAGAAGCAAGCACCCATATGAGAGATGCAACCTTGTAACTTTTAATAGCTGAAGCATAAGCATAATCAGTTGTGATGGAAACTCCAGATTACATGTTCTCATCTCTTGACCTTGGAGTCACCATGTTTCTCTCTAGCTGTAATTAATATCCCTGTATTACGGGGGCAATGACTTTGTAGGGAATGTCACTAAGTACAGGCACTCTAACATCCTTCGTACTGTCACAAGAGTCACAGGTCAAGTCACGATACACACCAGCATCGGGGCAGCCAGCACGTCTCCTTTCTAGGCACACAGGATTGGCCACAGAAGTTCAATGGGGTGCACAGCCCATTTTCAAGCACAGCGAGGACAGCACTGGACAGTTGATCCTGTAGTGACCTGCACAGGGTCATGCAGCTCCTAGTCATGGACTCCCTTCCATCATTAATGAAAGGGGTGGGATATTGCTCCTTAGTACTTGTTGGATATCAAGGCTGTAATTTCACTACATTTTAGCTTTCCTCTATGCAAAACTATAGCTACCAAGAGGCTGCATAACAAAGATGAATCTTCTAATACCAAACTGTAGTAGATCAGAACAAACTCCACTAACAAGCTAAGCACTCATGTGGTCCAGACCTTCCTCCTTCAAATTGCTCCCTTTGTTCTACAAGTTTCACAAAAGGAAAAAGCAAACAGTCTAAAAGAAAAATGTTTACATCTTGTTGGAGAGGGGGATTCATGTCCATCTCTGCCCTTTATCAGGTTAAAACTGACTGACGACACCAACTCTGGCTGAAGGCCATAGCAATATCCATGATGTGGACTGCCCAGCTTTATACCTGTATAAGCCCAGCTTTACCTCAAAATCAAAAAAAGCAAAAAAATAAAAACCACCACAAACCCAAAAGCACCAAATTTATCTTTCATCAATGTCTCTACATTAAAATAAAAAGTTCATGTTTGTGCGCCTACTTCTCCATTCCTCAAAGGTGAGAATTGTTGGGCTGCTAAACAACGACAAAAGACAGCAACCAGCTTTGCCTTTGAGCTGCAGGAGAAACTCCACTGCCTTCAGTGGCACTAGAGCAAGAGCTCAAAGTCTGTTCTGGAAGACCAGAAGAAACAGGAACAGAACGATGCGAGGAATAAACTCAGAGAAATGTTGACTGTGAGATACTGCAATGTTATTTCCTGGAGTAATTATGTGCCTCACTGAGTGCACTGAAACCAGCAACACTAAGGCAGCTTGACACTTTACACAGCATCCTGTAGCACGGTTCTCCTCTTAAGCTACATAGAGTAAGATGCCTCTCCTCCTTATGGCATCATTTAAAATATTATATCAGTCATTTTTTTTAAAATCCCTTATAATTTCTTAAAAATTGGTCTCTCTTTATTTGCCTCTCAGCTTCCTATCTGTAAAAGGGGATCCATTTTCCTGTCTCTAAGACATCTGTAAGAAGACATTAAGCTGCATAAAAAAGGCCTCTATAATCTTCTAGGACAAAACACAGGCTCTTCCAAGAGCCAAAGTCACTCAGAAGAAAATTGCCCCTCCAATCACATCTGGTACCGTGGTGCTCTGCCTCTCACAGATCACTTCCCTGTTGAAGGGTTTGTTTTAATTCTATTCCTGTTTGAAGTAACAGCTAACCATTCACTGACCTTCCGCCCCATTCCCTCTGTATGTTATACATACATTTTGTACAAATACAAACAGGTAAGATACCTGTAAAACCCAGGTAATTAAAAGTTTTTACAGGTCTCAAAGCAAAATCAAAAAAGGAAAATAGCGAAAAGGGGGTCTGGGGCCTGCAGCAGGGTGAGGAGTGAAGGAAGAAACACAACCAGTGCCTCAGTCCCTTAAAAAACAGCAACCCGAATCGTAGTGAGCAAGCAGACGGCAGGCAGGGCTGGACCGCAGCCACGCTCCTACCCCCGCCAGAGCCAGACTCCTTCTTGTGCCCTTTGATGGTAGAGGTTAGCACTGGCGAGAGGGCACAGGTCACATCAGAACCTGTACGCAGAGGTGTCTGTAACTTGAATAAAGAAATTTAGAAGCGAAAGGTCACGGGCCCAGCGCATGGATCGCAAAAGGAAAGACGTGTAGCAACTTCTCGTGAGGCATTGGGACAATTTGCATATGCTGCGTACACGACAGCAACACATGGCAGAGGAGTTTGTTGACAAGTAATGACTGTATTACTTACACTGGTGCCATAAACAAAAGAAAGATGCAAATCTCTATTTTTTTTTTTCAAGTAAGAGAAAGTTTTGTATGTCTAACTTCGGAAGCTGGTACCTAAAAATGTGCATCTGTCAGTGGGAAAAAATGCTGTTATCACAGATTTCTGGACCTTTAAAATTTAAAGCTCAAAGTCAACATAGCTAGACACTGGTATTTCAAATACTTGAAAGTGTTAGAGGGCTTCCTCCACAGATTTGTAAGGATATGCCTTAAAGGATTGTAGAGAGCTCTGAATATGTCATAAAAGGAAAATGCTACTGAAGCTGTACATATGTTTCCATAATGAGAAAGGCGTTGTATCTGTGAAGGCTTATACAACAGTGACTTCGGCTGTGACAGCCTTGTCAAACCAGCGTATCGGTTATTAAGGTTAAAACTTCCTGGTATTGCTCCAATTACTCAAAATACTTAATATGCTTTAAATAGAACTTAACAATACGCTTCTGGCAGAAGCCTTTATAGTGTGAGAGGCCTCAATTCCTGTCCTCATTCCTACAGCAAGGGCTGAAGTCTCTATTTTAGTGGGACAAGGATGGAGACTTAAAAATCAAACTCTTTGTTCACTAGTCCCAAAACAAGAAACTTTTTCATTGTTAGGAAATTCTGAACACTTAATTTTGGTGGATTCAAAAACAGTTTTCAGGACTTACGTCTGACATCTTCATCTGATGCCACTGCATCTTACCCAAGTTAAAAGCAGAGGCAGTTTTAGTGAACTTCTATTATGCCTGCATCCTATAAACACTTCAGGATTTTTCTCCCAGGGAAGAGTGCAACAACACGTTTAATAGCCTTTGTCTCTAAGAGAAAAGAGAATAAAATAAAGTAATAGGCTTTGGAGATTTGGAGGAAGTTGCTTCAGTTTTACTTTTTAATAAAATCAAGTGGTTTCAAGAAAGAGATTTACCTAGGATAAAAGAAAATGAATGCTCACAAATTTTAATACAGAGTTATCTTCTGGAAAAACAATTGCTAATGAAGAAAAACCATCCGCTGCCCATAAATTAGAGATAGTTAAATGTCCATCAGAAGATATTTATTTGACTAAACAAAAGAACTGTCTGCACCCCTCTGTGTTTAAAACCGATTTCCTTGCTTGCGTATTCACAAATAGGTGGAAAACAACCCTCTGCGCAGGCTATACACATTGAGTTAGTCAGCATAAACCGTCACAAAGGCTTTCCATTTTAAGTCATACCTTTTATAAGTATGACTTGACACTGAGCCAGTCAGCCTGATGCTCGCTCATGCTTTTTGCATACTTTAGCGACTAGATTATTATTGTCTGGTCTCAACTAAAGGTCTGTGGCCATACAAGGCTTAGTATGCCTTCATCAATTTAGAGTGATTGTTACAAACTAGCCCATAATAGGTGTTTGGATTTAACACACAAGAAATGTTGGATTTACGGATAATAAATATGTAATGCTTTTCAATCTCTGTAGAACCACCATTATTTGAACCCCCATTGCATGTGCATTATAGACTGCAGCATACATTATTTTGAGATTGGGTCACTTCGGTTTTCATGCCGTGCGTGGCAGCCATTGATTTACAGTCATCACTAAGGCTGCAAGTTCTCACCATTGATTTTGCTAATACTTTCTGTCTTATGGAATAAATTGTCATAGAATACATCTTCTTTTATTTTCTTAAACCTAAGCATGACTGTCTGGTTTGGTTTTTTGGTTATTGAAGTACTTCATGATTTACAAAAAACAAGAGACGAATTTTCCAGCAGGGTTGGGACCTTGAGGATGACAGTTTAAAACTCTGCTCTTAATCTTGCAAGAAAAACAAATCAGAAAAACAACACAGCATAAAATGACTGTAAACGAGATGTTGTAACTATAAAAATAAATAGAGTGTCAGAGATAATGTTTGATGTGTCAGTTTGCATCAAGGCATAGTTTCTCGAATTCTAAAAAAAAACAATTTGATAAATGCAATTCATCTTCCATGTATTATTGTTTCTGCTGAAGAAATAATTTTTAACATCTTTTTTTCATCTGTTGTAGATTTTGTACTAGCCATATTAACATACTGGGAAAAGAAAGACTTAGCCTCTTGCACGTACCAGAAATATTTTTTTTCCCTCTGGTCTACACATTCTGTACATTCTGTACTACACACAGTAAAAATCCCCAAACAAAACTTTTAACGATGAGTAATTATATAGTACAACTCCTGTTTTGAGTAGCTGGCTAGAGGCACCTTTTAAAGGGTCCTTCCTTTTTCAGAAATTATTGAACAATTTCCTGAAAATAGTGAATACCAAGAAATTGGTTTAAATATAGAAACAGCCTTCCTTTTGCTGAAACTTAATGCCTCATTTCAATGTTTATCAAGTGAAATATTCCAATTCAATTACATTTTCCAAACGTAAATTTCAGACTCAAAACACCTTTTTAAGGTAGGTATATTAAAAAACAAACACAAGGCTAAATAATTGAAAAGCAAAGCGGCAGGGTTGGGTTTTTTTTATGTTACCGGCCAGCTTAATTCTAAATAATTTTGCCATTTTTCTGTTTCACATTGAATAACAAACCATATATTGGTCATTTATTTATCTGTAGTACCACTGATTTTCAGAAAGTGTGCTTGGTATGTGTGGTATTTGCAGAACTAGATTTAAAAAAAAAAACAAAACCAACAAAACAACACCACCACCAACAACAAAAAAAGAAAACAAAGCCACACTCGGAAAGCCCAGGAATACATACTCAAAGGGGAAGCCCACGATGGATAGGTTAGCTGACCTAACTTTTCCCCTCACTGAGGAATAGGGCACTTCTGTTTGGAGTGCCTATAGAACCACGAATTCACACCATTGAGCAGAACGGCTCAACGGGTTATGATTGAATAAGCCCTCATTTAAACAAAAAAAACCACAAAAAACACCAAATCATTGAAATAGATCCGGTTTACATCTGGCATACCTCTAAATTGTCTCTGGATTAAAGACCTCCTTTAAGAATTCAATGGAAAAATACCAAACCATCTCTGTTTCAAAGGGCAAGGTAAGATTGTGGCAGAGCTAGGAACTTTCTGTAAATAGACTCTTCCTTGCTCCAATAAATTTCTTTGTTCTGTGCTAGGAGAAAGAAGCTCTGTTCCTCTACCAATGCTATTTTTAATGCCTGGAAAGCAACATTTCCATCTGTTCACATGATACAAAACTTTGGCTATTCACAATAGCTTCATTCAATCCAGAAAAGGTGCAGGGAAGAGGCAGCAGGAATGAAGAACCTACCATTTAAGAGTCTAAGAGGTAAATTTGCTTACCTTAGTAAAACAGAAGCTGAAAGTGCTTTGCACCATGAAGTACACATACTGAGGCAGAGAAGTTAAAATAATATTTTCACAAGAACAAGTATTAAGGTGCCTCAGATGCATTTGGTCCGGATATGAGAAGATTTCTAAAAATAAGGGAGTTCGATTCTGAAAGTCTCATTATTAGAGCACTGAGAGCAAGAAAGAAAATTACTTTCAAACTCTGGCTTAATTATTTCACTAAAGGATTTCTGGGTTTGAGTAGCTCTTGCTGCAGGTAAGAGAACTGAAAAGGATTTTAAGGGCCCGTGATTTCCAGCATCCAACAGTGGTTTGTTGCTGTTCTTGTTATTGCCATCATACTGTGTATTACAGACTGCCTACATCTTCAAAAGTAGAGAGGATGTAAAATAAAAATTGGGCTTCAGTGCAAGAGCAGGGTGGGAAAGAAATATGGCTACTTCTGGTGAGTTCCAGCGTTTCAGAACTCTCTTTATAAACTGCTCTCTTGTAACTTCAGTAACTTCCTAAGTTATAGCAAAAAAGGTTAAAATCAGAACAGTGACAGTTTATTTCTAGTGAAGGCCAAGCACCATTTGTTGGTCTCAGTAACTTGCAGCGAGTCAGTTCAGCTATACTGCCTACCTTACCAGCGCTGTGTTATCACACACTCAGAACAGTGCAAAGGGAAATCCATATTAATTCAAAGACAGCAGCCTCTGTAAGCCAGCAGAGGTCATAAAATCCTAAGGCCGGCGTGTGGACTGTCTCAAGTCATCTTCTGTTGCTTACCAAGTAGGTTCTTTTACAAATGTACTGCTGACACTGCTGGAAACATAGTAAGGCATCACTTTCAGAAACTGCAGACGTGGAATCCTTACTAAAAGATTATCTGAAATTGCTGAAAGGCTGATGAATGCTGGAGTGGATCGGCCGCTGCATTCACAAGATCATCAACAGTGAGTATAACAAGTGTCTAGAACCCAGTCAGTAATTAATACACAACCGCATCGTATGCTTTATGAAACAAACAGACTTTACGTAACATCCCAAAATACTTTACTATTAGATAACAGGGCAACGAAGAGAGAGATTAGGTTGCATCAGCCATGGAAAAAAATACCTTTGAGAGTTTAGATGTGCAAGGAGTTGAGGAGCAATGACACAAGTGAAGCATGAAGCAAGGAAATGGGGCAAACAGGAAGGCTGCACTTGATAGGAGACACACCTTGAAAGAAGATTTATCTACTAATGGTAGCGAGACTATAAAGCAAAGGGAAACTAAAGCTGAACATAACAATAAAAGACGGGGAAGGCTTGTGATGTATCCATAATATAGTTCTCACATAAACTAGACGCTCACTCCTATTGTGAGCGAAACTTCATGGCACACTTGCCAAAATTATACATCTGTGTATGGTTACATAGCAGAAAAGGGACAGCTGAAAGGGAAAACGTGGCAGCAATTGCTGATCAGAAACCCCATTTCAGCTCCAAAAGGCACAGAACTGCCACTGTGGAGCCAGGACTGGAAGCATCTCACTGGGGTTGAACTCATGGGAAGACTGAAGCATTATGAAGTGTCCCATGGAGAAGCACAGCTGTAAAGGAAGCCAGTGCAGCCCCAACACTTCCCTACTCCAATGCTGTCAGGCGACAGCTCTGATCACATCCTGCGCAGGACAACACAGCAGTGTCAGCATCAGAGAGGAATTCAAGTGTCTCTTGGAGTTCAAGTCTTGCAGCTCTGAGGGAAACTCTGCCACGTTAAGGCCAGGAGGAGGGGAAGGATATGCAATTGATTTTTACAACTTCATTTGAATTATTTTGCAGCTGTAAAATAGTCACTCTGGCACAAAATACGTGGTACCACCCTGAAAAATGAATTCTAAATCATCGAACCGCAAATCAGTCAGAGCAGGTCTCAACAGATCGCACTATAATTGCAGTTATTAAACACACATTTTTCACTACAGCACAAGTCAGGGTGTGCAAGTACGAGTACTCATTTAAATGTTAGAAATACATTTGCAGCCAGAAGCTCTGCGAGGCCACACAGTTCAGCCAACCCCACATCTAAGTGATACACATTTGCCACCATGGGGCAAACCTAAAGGGTTGCTGAGGACATGCAGCTTGTATCACCATCCTGGAATTCAGCTCCATGTGTTTGGTTTCTTCAGTAATTGCACTTACTCATCTTTGCATCACAAACCTACTTGTTACTATAATGACACGAACAATTGCGAGCGCTCTCAAATCGTATCTTCACAGCAAAGAAGAAGTTTCTATCTCTTACCTTGGGATCTTTTGGCTGACTCCACTGGAATTATTCTCTCAAAATGCTCCAAACTAACAGTTATTTTCATCACAGAACTGTAAGACTTAACAATCACATTTAGACCCCTTGCACGTATTTAGATGAAGCAATGCATTTTCAGCCTTTTATTGCTTTCACTAGCCAAACATCAGACGAGCTCCAAACCCAAGACCTTAGGTTTGTCACAGGTGGGCCACAAATGCTGTCTGAATTAGGTTAAACAATTAGATTATTTGAGCATCTAAATGCTAAGCTCAAATGCTTTTGTGGAGCAGGCAGATGGAATGAAGGCATTATGACAATTTTAATTGATTGGCATTGTTGCTAATGAGAAGACGAATCTGCGGCAAAACCAGATGCAAAAGTTGTGGGAAGAGGGTCACTTCCTCTGAAGATCAAAGTCACCATCTTCAGAAAGCTGATCATCCCCTGCCTTTGGAGGAAGGACATAGGGAAGATCACGTAAGAAATGACATTCACATTCGCACTGAAACATCCTTAAAAGAAAAAAGCCATTGCAAATATAAGTGAAATTTTATCGAGAAACAGGTGGTTTTTTTCAAGCTGTTTTAAGTGCTTAACATTTTGACAGATTTGTTTCCAATTTTGGAAACATCAGTTTATTGTTATACATGCAGTATGTACGTGGATTAAGTTAAGAGTAAACTGCTATATTCGTTTTCTGAACCTTTAATAGATCTTTAGGAAGATGGGAAGGATCCAAAATCATAAGAAAGGCCAAACAGGACACATAGCTAAGTGGGGTTTGGGGTGGAGGGCTTGTTTTGTGTGTAAGGTTTGGGGGGTGTGTGTGTGTGTGTGTGTTTTGGTTTTGGGTTGGTTTGGGTTTTAATAGCCAGCAGAAGTAGCATTCTAGCCCTCGGACATTCTGTTTATACTGTGAACAAGCAAAGGAAAGGGTCATAAATCAAGATACCGTTATCTCTGAAAGCCTCCTCCGCCACTGGTGTTATTTCCTTCAATATGACAGATGCAGAAAATAACCCAGTGAACACACACATTTAGCATATAATGCACTGTTAATAAAACATAACAATGACAGAAAATTCACCATAATATGAAATGACTATGTTACACAGTACAGAGATTTTGGTGACTGGCTTCTTAAAACAATGATTAGATCTCTGCCATTTTCCCTTCTACGTTTTTAGAAAAAAGACTAATATTTTTTAAAAAGTCATCTGGAATTTCATACTTTACACATGGGGGAAAAACTCACTGCACCTTTAACAGGTGCATTTTGTAAAGGAAAATTAATTACAAACATTTAGTTGAATGAGATCTACTGAGATCAGAATACCTTTAATATGCTTCTTCTGTTTTTAAACTAAGTTACAAGATGAAACAAATGTAAAATATTAAAAAAAAAACTGAAAAGATTTTCCATACTGGAAGTCTACAAGATAACTTCCAGTACTGAAAATGTTTTCAATTTTTTTGGTCACAGTATGCTTTTTATGCACAGTTTACGTCAAGAAAAGGTTCCAGCTAGCCAACTTTTAAATAAAAACAACATTAATCTATAATTATTTATAATGTAATAAAGGGCTATTCTTATGAAAACTTGTAAGGATTTGTTTGTTAAAATAGAGTTGAATAATCCCAAGTTAAACTAGTATGTTTACACTTAAGTAATAGGATCCCCTATTCACCTGGTTTTTGGATTCACATATCATTTGAAAAATGCAAAAGCATCTCTTTGAATACTAGAAGAGAAAGAAGTCAAATTGAAGAGTTAAAAAGTTTGCTACCAAATGTTCATCAAAAACATACTTTTTCCGTGAAGAACACCGAGACATTTTCTAAGCAAAACGATAGAGAATTAAGGCTGGAAAAAAAAAAAATCTCTTTAAAAGCAACCAAATTAATAAGAAACCCTTGCACCCACTGACACAGCAACAGTTAGAAAACTTACAGGAAGAGGCCAAGCACCTTTTTCATACTGTTCAGTTTCTACTGCAGGTCTGGGACCTTTACTAGCTGTTGCACAAGACCAAAGTCAGCCTTGCTTGGGATCTGTATTTTTCACAGCAGACCCTTTAGTTCCCAAGCCAGTGCACATTTTTCCAATGTCAGTGTGTTCTAAAAGAAACTGTCCATTGTGAATGGAGGCGTAGAGTCTTAGAAATTACATGGAGCCTTAAACATAAGTCTAGAAAAGATTACAAGACTGTACTTCAACCATGAACATACATCCATCTGAGATGCATCTAGGAAAGACGTTCAAGACTTTGCTTAAGGCGATGTTTGCATTCGCTCAAAAGGGTTATGATACGGCCTCCAAATTTATCAGACACTGAAAAAGGACCCTTGTCTGAGGTGAAGTGGTTGGCAGCTGTTGGGAGTGTAATTCTGGATCCGACAAACACTTGCCCGGCAATTCCAGGTCAACGTGAACAGGGTGTTTTTTAAAAACAAAGGTTTGAAAGCGAGTAGATGCTTGTCAACCTATTAACAACAGATCAGTCTTACGGGCTGCAGTATCTTCAGCCATTTTATGTCAGTTTAGTTATGGAGAAATAAAGTTAAGAGATGGTGATTTCTAGCTAACTCCTTACCTGCAGCAATACATGCTACATAGTGGCTTATAAGCATGGGGGTGAAATTTTCAGACCTTTGTTGTCTAGCTGTATTAAACTATTTTTAAAATACCCACAGAACTATATTCTTTATTTGAACACCTGGGCGAAGTTACTCTTTTTGGAACAATGGCCAAATCTAGCTCCAGTATGTAGTATTATAAAATAAAATGGTGCATCAGGAAACTCTTGATCTGAGCTAAAGGAATCTTTATAGTGTTTAACCAAGACGTCAATTCTACTTCCTTGTGATCAGAAGATATGGACGGTATGGCTGTTACTGACCTGCCAGATTTTCTTCGTCCTCTATTAGAAGATGGCACCATGGTGGTTTTTTTTTCAAGAAAAGCAGATAAGGTGCAAGTCCTGTCTTATGACTGAAGGCTATTACTAGGTATGTAGATTACAAGAAGACTGACCATCCGCCAATCCGGTTCACGCTGAAGTTGACTAGCTGGCATCTGAGGATAAAGCAACTGATGAAGCAGAAGAGTCAACACACAATAATTACCCTCCCTAAGCTTTCAGATAACTTAATGAAGAGAAGAGGCTGGTCTGTCTGAAGTGTAAAAACTGAGGCACAGAATTCTACAATGTGCTTTTAAGATAATGATTCACGTTTTTGCCTATTAGGTTTTCCCTGATCTCCGGTGACGCTCTCTTGAAAATAACAGTGATAAGACTCGTTCTCCTGTTAAAGCCTCCATCCAATCAAGTGCATTTCTGCTTGAAATCCTTAACACCACTGGGCCAGAACGTTAAAAATATGTTAATACAAACCAACATTTCACTTCTCGCATCCTACAGTTGTTGAACCTCTTTGGTATTTACGTACGCAAGGCTGCAAAACTTGTTCCTCTCAGGGTGGGCATTTGAACCTACATGCGCCGATTTTAGTCAGAAAATAAAACCTTATATGAGGACTCAACTAAATAGAGTCACAGAGAACATTAGCTATACGCACCTTTTACACACAAGTCAAGTTATAGAAATTGATCTTTATTTAGTAATCAGTTTCTTTAACTTCTTTTTTTTTTTTGATACAAAGTGACATTTTCATTTTAGTACAGAAAATCCATGTCAGAACAGTACCTGTCTGTTTCAGTTGTACCACTGGAGTCTACTCTGACCTCAAACTTTAAAAAAA
>VYZM01019389.1:66922-105376 GCA_013398915.1 Dromas ardeola
TACTATATAAAATACTATATATATATATATTAAATGTATTGTAGTCCAAAACACTCTATATAGTATATAACTATATCAATACTATACAAAGTATTCTGAACTATAAAATAGCATCTGTAAATCAGAATTTAAATTTAGGACCAGATCTTTCTTTGAAGAACTGTGCAAGAAGAATCCCTTTTTTTTTTTTTTTTAATTAAAAAAGCTACAAACAGAAGCAAAACTACAGCCTGCAGTGTAAAACTAGAAACCCTACCTAATGAAATGTTAGGAACAGTGACCGAGAAGCAGTTCTACTCAAACGATATTTTAAAAACAATTAAAATACAGTACCCAAGAAATATGGCACAAGAGACAGAAGAGACAGGTACAAAACCTGTGTTAGGAACACAGAGTCCGAAGTGCAAAAAAACCAAAAAGGGAACTGATACAATGGAGTTTCGTACAATAGGTAAATAAGTATTGCAACCAAAACTAAATGATCACTTATTTTTTGACAGTGAAAACACTAACAATTTAGTACCTTTCTAAAGGCTTTTAATCAAAGCCCTAAAACTGTGGCTGCTCTTAAATAAAAACAATCTATGTGAATGCTACACACGGAAGTACAAAGCTTAAGAATTACCCTGCAAAATTGCACCGACATAAGCTTTCCATATTTACAGTATCTAAAAGTGACAGAACACAGCATGCTAGGCCTAGCTTATGACTCTTCCCCACCAGTACTTAATCCAGGCCCAACAACCAAAAATTATTATTTCTCAACACACGTTAAGCTTGGATTGTTCAGATATATTATGATGTTTAAATATTAGATTCATGCATAAAACAAGATACGGTATCCTTGACAGACAAGCATTGACAGGATACAAACAGTGGTCTGCCCTGCAGAGGAGCGTACTTCTTTCTGAGCTTACTCCCAAGACGTACCGATTCGATTCCACAATTTTACCTGGTTGTCAAGTCAACAATGTGCTTTGAAATGGTCAAAATTGCAACTAGGAGTCACACTGCACATAAACCATTTGCTCATATTCAGAAATTTCACTCCGTTTTGGAGAGTCACCTCATTAAGTGAAAGGACACAGAGTTAAAAAAAACAAAACAAAACAAACAAGACATTCAAGTAAACAGCGACAACCAAATACTTTGCAAAAGTTTTTGTAAACTTGTCATTCTACAGGGTTTTGCAGCATTGTTAAGTTCATTACTCGTGGACGAGTACACGCAGGTCGCAACCCCTCGTGCCAACCTGTCACGTGTACACGTACGACGTAAGAGACAAGCTCGGTGAAGTGATCTACCCCTTCCCACATGCCTCGTCAGGTCCTTGCGTGTTCAGTGTTATCATTCCCCTTCACGAAACAGAAATCACTTACAGATAATCTTTATAAAGACAGAAATGGACAGAGTCCATTGGATAGAAAGTTAGTTGGTTATTTCCATCTGCAAAGTAGTTTCACAGCGAAATACATCTACAGCGGGCCAGCTGGGATCCACAGGACTTTGTTTTGTTCTTGATCGACCGTTGTCATAATCTGAGTGCAAATGCTTGAAAGGGCTCCTCCCTGGACAATGCCTGAAGAAAAAGACACAACCCCCCCACGCATGAGACTGGGACAAACATTTACGACTAATTACAAAGAACAGTCTTCTACATTTTTCTGCAAAGTGTTTATCAACAGATCAGAATTAATCTACCCCATTCAATATTTGCCAGATGCATGACTCTATTAAAACAAGAAAAAGAACAAACAGAGCAAAGAGGTCAAGCATTCAATACACTGTTTCTTCTGCTAGCTCTTAAAACAGCATAGGGAAGTCGCAGAACTGATGGCTATAATCAACTAAGACAACTGTTTTGTTAGAGGCCTCCATGTACTATTTTCAGAGGCACCAGGTGGCAAAGTTGAAGTCTAAAGATGGTCAGAACCCGCTATAATAAACCTTCTCTGTTCAGCATGTGGTGTTAAGAGTTTTATATTTACGTGTTAATATACACAGAGACTATAGCTGTAGCAACTAGACACTATTTACAAATATTAGAAGTAAATTATGAGGCAGCTCACAGATCGCTGAGCTAAATAAAACAGCGGCGGTTGCCACTCCAGTTCTTATTGTTAACTACATTCAAGGAACAAAAGGCCAACAGCAAGCAACTGCCTGAAAATCAATTCAAAAGATAAATGAACACCCTGCATTCTACCCTTGCTAAACATAACAGTCATAAAAAGTAAAATGCCAACACTGACACAGGAGAGGGGAACGTATTTGCTTTAAGACTTAAAAAGTGAGGAACTTCATGACTTAAGAAACATGTCAGCAAAGCCTCTGGCCTCAACTACCACTAATGCTAGAAAAATATGGAAAGTCTTGTAACGCTTAAGGTATAATTTCCGTTTTTGAAAAGAGAGGATTTGATCTCACATAAAGTATCACTTAACTCTGCAGTATATATAATTAATGATCTCAGGTGAGTTTGGATACAGAACGCAGTAACCAACAGGTCTATGAAAGGTGACAAATGGCAGTGAGGGAGTGATTCAGATTATACTCTGGGCTCGCAACTTGGTACAGGAAACAAAGCCAAGCCAAAAGAGTCATTCGCCAAAAAAATGTACTTCATGAAATAGTCACAGAGCTCAGGTCTGTCATATAGTTTCATGAGGAAGCTACCACATCCAACACGTCTACCTACAGGCTTATTTTATGCACAGCGTTATAATTTCAACATGTTGAAATGTCAATGAAGTTTGAACACCAATCCTCTCTGACTACCAGCATCTGGAAATGTTGATGACAGCTGGAGACCGCTACACTTGGCACTAACAGAGGGAGGCGCATCTCACAGGGCATGTGAGAAGATACACATAGTACTCTCTTGGACTGAGTGCAACTTTCACTCTCAGGGTGAAATTAAAATGCAACAAATAACTTCAGGAGCAGAAGATAACATGCGGTGAGGCAACCTGGCCATGTGCACATCAAGTTCTGTGAAGGTTTAGTACGTACCATTTCAATTAACGTTTGTATGGCTGTTACATACCAGGTAACTGATTTTGTTGCGAACGTGCAACTTCTCTCAGGATGTGCTGAGACAGCTCTACACTAAATACACCCCCCTTCCCCCCCTGCACTTGGCAGGTACGCCGCAAAATATTTCTGTAACAATCCCATTGTTCTGGGGATGAAAAGTTGGGGTTTGGGTGGTTTAGTGGTATTTTTGGGGGTTTGTTTTGTTTTCTTCCTTTTTAAGTTTTGTTGCCATTCATATCCAGATGGCTAGAATTTTATCCCCTCAAGAATGTATGTAGAACCACACAGAAATGTACTCAGAATTAGCAGAGACAGTCTTGAAACTAATGTAAAAACACAGTATTAACTACAATGCAAGATTCATATAATATACTGTATGATGTTAAAAAAGCCTCTAAAGTTGAATTTCATTATTCCAAATTACAGTGCATGCTCAAGAAACCTTTGACAATTTTTTTCTTTCGTGAAAGATTTCAAGTATGTCTCACAAATAATCCATTAATTTACACTACAGGGTTTTTGATGATGTTGTTTGGTTTTGGTTTGTTTTATTTTTACAATTACAAAACAACTTATACTCCTTACATGGTATAAAAATGACAACACTGTGTCAAATTATCTTGATCGTACTTCCAATACTACTGGCTTATAATTAAACATTTTCAGAATCTCTTTAGGTCATAAGATTCATAACATACTGAAAACAAAAACATGTAAAAGCAAGGTACAGATAGTACTTATTATCTTGAGATTTCCTCTCCCAATAAAATAAAACACCAGAGCATGAGTCTGCCAAAAGGGAAGGCAGAATGAAAAAAACAGTGCTCTCTGAGGAACATAGGACCTTTTCCGTTACAATGTAAATGGATTAAATCGTCACTGTGTTCCTACTGAAATGTTTATTCAATACTAACCTGTAAAGTACTTGCTATACTCTTGTTCTATTTTTTGAGCTGTCTCAAACTGTTCTTTGGAATGTTTTTGTGTAACTTTGTCCCTCAGGAAGATTGGGTCTTTTTGCTCTCTGCAAAAAAAGAAAAAAAAAAATTATATAAGAGTAATTTATCTTTTTCTAATGGCCTTGAAATGATTACCTCCAGTTGGGTGCAAGTGAAAGGCTAATTAATTTGCAAGCATAATTCTTTGCATAGAGTGCCATCTACTGTGTTTCAGCAGTATCAGCTTAGTCATCATTTCAGTGCTAACAAATTTATTTGCTATTAGACCAAGCTCTGACACCCCTTTGAAGTCTCAGAGACTGGGAGGGGGTTGAGGGAGAAGGAATATAATTTTTTCCAGTTCATGTGAATTGGATCGTCATCTCAGATACATTCCAGTATTCCCTACACAAAACTGGGCTCAAGTACTGGTCATTTAAGGGCTTGAAGTATCAAGCATTGAGCAAAACTGAGTATTATAGAGACATAATATAACAGAGACACAGTTTTGAGATTACTGTTTTTCTATTATACAAGCTGTTGGAAATAAAATAAGATAAAAATAAGAGAGAAACACAAGTGGTGGAAAAAAAATTTTAATTCTGATCAAGGCTCGTAACACTCTCCTCCAAATCTGACTTGGGGTCCCAAGTAGGGGATTCTGTTCAAAAGGAAGCAGAATTTATAATCAACTAATAAGGTCATATAGATAGGCACTAAAACAAAATCCACTTCTGAATTAACCTATCACTGCTGTGCAGCAGTTCAGAGAATGCCAATAGAACCTGTGCTATATCAAAAAGGCTGTTCGGAAAAACCTTTGACGCTCATAACAGGTAAAGACAATGCACTACTGCATCTTATTTTGATGAATGCTAGAAATCCTTGCCTGTCTAGTTCAATCGCTCTCTGTCACTTTCCAAAAAAAGGAAACAGCTGTAATGGTCACCATTCCATTTCCAAAGGGGCTCAAGACATGATAGTCCCATTTATCACCCAAGTGCATGATCCTACACTGGTAATGAAATACAGCACATCGCTTTATGCCGTGCTTCTACTTGAAAGGGGTGATACTTATCCTCTTTGTTAAAGAGATAGTCATCAAATTTACCTACAGATCAAGAATGTAAGAAGTCTTCAACTTTCAAAATGAAGATAGCACAAGTGTAAGATGTCTCAACAAAACTGTTTCTTAATACCTTTGTTGGGAGATTATGTCACTTCTTGCCAAACCAATCTACCAAAATGCGTGAAGGTTTACTCAAACGTTAGGGGAGGAACTGGGGTTTGTAAGTCCTGTGTTCGGTTCCTGGCTATATTAGAGCAGGAAATTCCCAATTACTGAAAGAGCAAGGCCCGAGAAGACCAGAGTATATATATATTCCATGGCAAAAAGGGACTTCCCTTGCCGTTTTCACTGGAGAATGAACCTCACTGGGAAAGCTGAGGTTTACGAATCAATTCGCACTGCATCCACACACTTGGCCCCGGGGAGAAGACAAATAGCTCTTTGTCACAGTCACCACTTAATCCTCAGTGGATCTCACCCATACCTGTCTTAACAGTTTAATACAAAGGTGAGCAGGAAAGAACTGAGTGCCTCCTGGAGTACATACAGTTTAATCTACATTGTTTGATTTCTTTGAAAGATTCACTTAATTGTCATGCAACCAAAATGAAGCTAAGACCATTTACCTCACAGTGGGTTTTATGAGGATAAATTTCCACATTTTAAAGAGATTTAAGATGACTAGGATGAAAGAAACAATAAAGGTAACAAGCTTTTTTTAAGTTAAAATAAACATCCCTGAACTATACCCCTCACAGACTTACTTGATTTGTTTAGCATTTTTGTAGCGAATAAAAATTACAATAGGGTAGATATGAACACTGTGGAGCCGTTCGATGGCATGAGGAGCGATGTCAAGCAGACAATGACAATCCTAAGATCAAATGTAAATGCAAAACACTCATTCAGTTAAAGAGCACAAGCACACATGCAAATCCCCCATTTCTTCCCCTACTTAAATCATAGCAACCCAACAGAATTTTGTACACATTTAGCATTTTGGGGCTACTGAGCAATTTGTACCCAAAGGATTTATAAAAAAAGACAGAAAATGAAAAACTGCAAGAAATTCCATTCATAGTACCAAAAGCATGAATTGATAGAAATAAAAGTATTTGAATAACTAATGAAATGAAAACTCAAACTGAAATATTTGCAATACATTTTTCCCAAATTTAAATATTCATATTCATTTTCTCTTTCACAAGTCATAAGCAAACACAAACATTAAAGTAATGAGACTTTCTGTGGGGTTTGACAGAAAACTATAAGCAATGCACAGATTTTAATTAGCATCTGTCTCCAGGATTATTACGATGTTTATATTCTTTATCACTACTTTAAATGGAATCGTCAAAAAACCTAAATCCTCGTTTGGTGGGATAGGGGGTGGAATCTATGGAGTCTAAGAAAATAATTTCTAACTTTATTAAATAACACTGTAAAAGAATATGGACATGCCTAGTTTCTACAAAGGTGTGCTTGCATAAAATAATCTTTAAAAAGTTACATGCCAAAGTGAGGTAACTTATTTTACTCCATAGCCTGGGGAACAATTCTCTGAATCCCTTAAAGGAGGACAGTGCTAACATAATTTCCACCCCCACAACACAGTAAGACCATATATTGTAAATGGTACAAGGAACGACAGCATTAAAAGTGACTGACCTTTTCTGTTATCTCTTTTATTGAAGCTACAGTTGTCACATCAAAATGTCCACTCCTCCGTTTATAATCGATAAACAGACAATCCTTCACACCCCGTTCAATGGCTTGTTGGGAAGCTTTCATAACCTCTGTTGCATAGAACCAGAAGAGAACCCCTTTCATTACTATTCCTTAGGATTAGAACACGGCTAGTGAAACAATGTCTGCAAATTCAGATTCTTGGGGGTTTTTTTTTTGCATGTTTGTGCTAACATTTTGTTCACTTATATAGATGTTACTCTCACGTATTCTAAGCAAGAAGAAATAGGTTATATTTGCATACTTACCAAGAGGACACCTGCAAAATTTTCCAGGGGATTCTTTGACCAACATGTCTTTCACAGCATCAAGTAAAGGTCCTAGAATAAGGACAGGCCTAGGAGAGGTACAGTCCACTTTCTGTACACGCTGATATGCCAGACTTGCAGAATCTATACACATGAAGATTTATTTATAAAAGTATAAATTATTTTCCTGACATTCCTCAGGTAAGCAGAAGCACCCTAACAGTAATTATGAAAACAACTCCCTTGCAAGAGATAAGGGCCTTGACAAGAACAAAAAATGCTCACGAGCCATTATTACAACTTTCTCCACTTGACAACTTGAAATAGACATTTTTTCTAATTAAACCTGGTGCTTCTCCCTCCCGCCCTCACCCAAATTTTAAAACAAATCATTCTTATTTTTGTAAACAAGACACAATATTTGGTTTCTCTGGTTTGGTTTGTTGAGCTCTACCACAGAAGCAATCATTGTAACCAACAAGATTTTTGTAGTGGAATGAAGAAATAGAAGTGAAGATTTTTGAGTGGTGCCCAGGATGCCTGTCTGGACTAAGCGACCTGAACAGAAATTAAATAGTTGAAAGGAAGACCAAACCATGCATCAAAAAAGCAATCTTCCTCTGCAAATGAAATATTAATACTAATAGGTCTAGGAATAAACTACCAAAAAAAAATTAATTTGAAACACTCTGGGTTGTTATTTAATACCAAAAAAATTGCTATTAAGAGTAAGGTACATGATGGGACATATGATCACCATTTGTATTCAGACCAACCAGAAAGCAACATTATTTATCGTGTCATGCTGCAGCTGTTTAAAAATGAAAGAGGAGGAAAGGCAACCCACTCCCAGGTACAACAAAGGTACTTGCCATCCAAGAAAGGAATTGAGTCTGTACTGATTGTATCAAGAGCCAGTAAGTCCTTTCCATCTTTGGAACCACTTCGCTTGTGTTTATGCTTTCTTCTGAAGAATGACCTCCGTGCCGCTGCTGATAATGTCTTAGATGAACTGTTTTCATCTTTAGCCTCAGACATGCTGTGTCTCCTATAGAATTCCTGATCCATCCTATAATGAAACAGACTAAATGGTTGGTATTTAAACTCATCTTCTTAAATTTTTTCAACAAACGATATCACTGCTGCTTCTGAAACGCACTGGAAATGCTTATCTCAAGCCTTAGCCTGAGTATCTTCATCACAGAAAATTAATCAGAAACAAATGGTAACATAAATGAAATAATAAGCATCTGAAAACCTCACACTAGCATTGTTTCCTCAAGATTCGTATAATATTGTCATAGTTTTCATTGGGATAGAGTTGACTTTCTTACTAACAGCTGGTATAGTGCTATGTTTTGGATTTGGGTTGAGAATGGTCTTGATAGCACACTGGTGGTTTTGGTTGTTGCTGAGCACTCAAGGCCCTTTCTGCTCCTCATACCTCCCTGCCAGCGAGTAGGCTGGGAGGGCACAAAAGTTGGGAGGAAACACAGCCGGGACAGCTGACCCCAACTGACCAAAGGAATATTCCATACCATATGATGTCATGCTCAGTACATATAAAGCTGGGGGAAGAAGGAAGAAGGGGGAGACATCTGAGGTGATGGTGTTTTTTCTTCCCAAGTAACCATTACGTGTGATGAAGCCCTACTTTCCTGGAGATGGGTGAACACCTGCCCGCCAATGGGAAGCACTGAATGAATTCCTTGTTTTGCTTTGCTTGCGTGAGTGCCTTTTGCTTTACTTATTAAACTGTCACTATCTCAACTTGTGACTTTTCTCGCTTTTACTCTTCTGATTCTCTCCTCCATCCCACCAGGGTGAGTGTGAGAGGCTGTGGTGCTTAGCGGCTGGCTGGGGTTAAACCACGGTCGTCCTTTTTGGCAGCCAGTGTGGGGCACGAGGGGTCGAGATTATGACAAACCAGATCAGGGCACATTAGAACAAAATTGTCATGTCATGTCTTGTCATGTGCATTCATTGTATTGGGTTGATAGTCACAGTGTTGTTTCTCTCGGGGTTGTGTTTTGTAATACCTTACCTGCTGTATGTGCTCCCTGTTGTGCTGTTTATCATCCCTGGGCAATGGGTCAAGATTATAATTTTGCTGTGCTTTGTAGTGCAGGTTTATGGTATGATGAAATCGTGTGTGCTGTGGCTGTACTTGTTAATGATTAAGAGCGACGCACAAGGTGAAACGGCAGTGGCGGTTTCATCTCCTTACTTCGGGAGCCGTCTAGCGGAAGCTTTCAGTAATTACACTTTTTACCTTTTCTCCTCGAAGAACTAATCTCTGGGGGAGACACCTTCTTTCACCTCCCTCTTCTCCTCCACGCTAATTACAATGGCGTTTGAGAATTCTGAATATCCTTGGGATGCTTGAACCAGCGTGCTTTTATTGCTAGGTGCTTCGTTGCTTCTGAATATGTTTCAGGTCTTGCGTAGGGTTAAACCACGACAAATATAAATAGCAGCAAGGCACCGAGGGGGACCACTCTGGCAGGCAGGGCAAAATTCTCCAAGGCAGAAGCAGCAGTATGCACCTACTTGCCAGTGAAGTCAACCTCGCACAGAAGTGAAGATCCCATTCTTTCTATGAAGCTGCACGTTACATTCATCCTTACAATTAACTTATCAGCAATCCAAAACAACAGTTTCATTTTATATGAGCACAAATCTGTTGGCCACATGTAAAATGTAGTTGGTTTTACTATCCATCTCCCAGTAACAAGACTCAATGACGTGTACGGGTCTGTATGTGTATACTGTACTTCTATACATTCCATGTAGTACAATTGTCCCACTGTCAGGATGAATTTTGAGTTACAACATGGAGAGAAAACTATTAGAAGAAAAGGAAACCAGAAACCCAGTAATCCTAAAATGAAAAAAAAATTTTAATCACTGAGTGATAACTAATGTGATTTCAGTAACAATGTAAAAATTTTAGTTCCTGCATACTCCTCTTAACTGCTCTATCAACATTACCAGACTGTTATTATAAGACACAGTCTTATAACAACATTGCTGTTCACAGATAACTAAAAACACTGATGCTTCCCAAGAACGACTGTGATAACCTTGGATTCAAGGATATTTTTGCTGTGGTTATTCTCACTTTTGTTATTGAATTATCTATCACAAACTGGTCTATGGATCATTTCCATTTCTAGTTTACTATTTAGAGGCATTAAAAACAACTTGATAGAGTAACATATTTAATTCAATGTTATTAGAATATGCCATCTCTAAAATGAGATGTCTAAGAATTAGAATCTCTTGGAAAGAACAGAAGCAAGTCTTCTATACCACATCTCACTAGTCAGACTTCTAAAGACTGTAAGATAAATACTGTAACCGAGGTCACTCACATATATTTACTTGGAATCTGTCCTCTTTCCAGCTTCTGAGCATTCTCGTCTAGCTGCCAAGCCATCCAGCAACCAAAGTTTCCCTGTGGCAGAGTGTCATCAACATACAAAATGTCATCCTTCTTAAAGCTTAAATCCTGTTCCACCTCTGCCAAACGGTCATAAAGTGCTCTGAAAAGGAAGACATAAATGGGCTCTGCAACTGATCTCCATCAACTTAAGGGAAGAACACGCATACTCATTTTGAAAAAAGTTAATAAATTAGTGCAACACACTACATTTCAAGAGTGCACAATTGTACAGCAAAACATGCAACTTATTATGCTACAGATTGTGTACTCACTGTCAGAGAATAGCTGGGATAAATTAGTAAACTTTAAATTTAAAATTGTGGTAAGACTGATGTACTATCTCTCTCATGATGGTCAGCATATTATCCTAACAGCCTTATGCTGTCATCACCGGTCACGATCAAATACCTGATATAGAATCCATCTCCAGGAAGCTCTTTTATCTTATTAAATTCTTCTATTCTGTATTGAGTCTTTATTTTAATGTTTTCTCCTGGCTTCAACATTTCAAGATAAGCTTCCTCAGCTGTTTTATTTCGCATATCAATGGACCCATACTGCAAAACATAACAAAACACAGAAAACCTTAGGTGTGAAATTGTATCTTAACAGGCAATAGATTTAGGTGAGTTTGAAAAACATGCAAAATGTGTTTGTTCTTCCCACTGGCAGGCTCTATATACAAGTAAATCTTGCCACTTAACTCTAATACAGTTTGTACCTTAAGATGTCTAGCAGGAGACTGAGACATGGGGGTGGAAAACAAAATACACAAATGAACACAGTAGAAATGCACCATGAGAGAAAGTCTGCACTCCTTTAAATAGTTTTCAAAGTTTAAGCTGAGAATCGCAAAAGTCAACTGGAAATCATTTAATATTTTTAGGGAAAGCAAGTGGTCTGATGGAAGTCAGAAACACAATTACAAAGCAAAATCTCCATCTGGATACTAAAAGTGCGATGGGAGAATCTCAGTGCTCAGATAGTCTCAATGCTCAGTTGTAGCTGAAAAGCTCATAAACACATATGTGTTTATCACTTTAACAGTTCTGCCAAGTAGATATATAGTCTCATTTCAGATATAGAAAGTAGAGTCAGTGACACATTGCACGGCTTTCCCTAAACTCTCATTAGAATTTCATAGTGGTAAGATCAATATAGTTCCCTGTTTTGCAATATCTTCCATATCCTTGCCTTTCTCCTATGTCCAGCAATTGGATTCAAGCCTTCCTATTTAGATCAAGAGAGCAGGTGTTCATAATTCCAAGTGGGACATACACAAGTCCTTCAAACTTGGGGGCAACTTGTGCCCTCAACAGTGGTAGTCCTCCAGGTTCAGCTCTTCACACGTCACAGTCAAAATGAAGGTTACGCATTCTCACCATTCTTACTCGGGTTTCGTGACAGGAACTCAAGATTCACAGAACATCTCCCATCACGAGACAGCACCATTCTTTGCACAACTCCCTCTTTATACCATCCTAGACATTTTGTCAGTACGCTGCAGACTTTTCTTAATAGCTTACCTCAAGTATCATGTCACCCAAGACTAGTCCATCAGGTCCTTTTGCTGGGCTATCATCATCTACATCCGAGACAAATATTCCATACAGGTTTCCACCACATATCTGGATCCCAAGATCCACTTGGGATTTTTTAACAACAACGGTTCTAGGTTCAGGAGTCCTTTTGTTTGTGTCCACAGGGCCCCTTTTGACAGGGAGAAATAATACATATACTTCAATTCAAAAACTTGCTTTACATACAATCAACTAGACATCTGAAGAATATATATTTACATAGTTATTATTCAAAATAGGTCACCTACAGATACAGTCTTCTAAGACAAACATCATGTTGCTTGCAGACCTTCTTAACTAAACCAATCTTGTAGTAAACTTTCTTCACTCCTTGCAGACCCCATCTTTCAAAAACATTCTGAAAACGTGTACTTTCATCCTGGGGTCCTTTGAACTTGCCTGCTCACTTATTTCAACCAGACACGGTATTCACAGAACTACACTTGGTTTTTTATACCCTTCGCATCCCTCCTGACCAATTTTTTTCCCTATGGCAAAACTTTTACTCTCTACCTTAAGGAATTCCGGGGACTTGTAGTTGGCGTAGTTTGTTTGGATGGGGGTGTCATTGTTCCTTCATCCTGTTCACTCACAGTATCGATTACGGAATGATTGTCAGGCGTTGCAGCTCCACTGCCTTGAGGGGTGGAATGATTACTCACAGGTTCTAGACGAGAACTAAGAGGAAAAAAAAAAAGAATAAGAGACTGGGGAGTTAGTGTTTCACCAATGCCAAATATTTTCCATGCAGACAAAGTTTTCACTTTGGCCATAAATCAAGTATAAAGTAAGGAAACAGCATGTCAAATAACATATGTTCACCATAAGTCTAAGAGAAAGGTAAAAGTCATTTTGAAGTGTGACCATTCATCAAAACAGGATGGATAATTTCACGAGGTCATATGCCTTCTCTAATTAGTTTTTGGAAACTCCAACTGTAGAAAAAATTTAAAACCATTTTAAAGTACTAGAATCTCATAATCCTAGGAAGAAGTCATCTTGAGTTTTAATGTATCTAAGGATTATGCCCCAGTAAGAAAGAAAATATAGTAGGTGCACCAAGCATTTTACTTTGCTTTCTGACAGGCATGTATTCACACGTTACTTTTCTAAGCAATCACACTTCTTATCAGCACAAATGTGCTGCTGTTTGCAAACACATTACCCGTACAGAAGTTATCTACTAGCTAAATAACTGCATGGACCACAGAGAAGTTTTTTCAAAGTCTAGCCAGCCTTACCTTGACCGTGAATGATTGCCAAGCTGATACATATGCGGGTTATACTGAGCCAGAATAGTAATGGTGTCACACTGCTGTCCAATGATTAGTCGAGCCTGTTGCTCTGTAGCATTTCTCAAATTTATTCCATTAAACTACAGAAAAAATGCACAAACCAGATGTCAAATTTTCAGATGGAAACAAGCCAAATCATTATTTCAGTCTCCTAATTAGTTTAATGTCGAAACACTGACTTATTTCCACTGGGGTAAACAGCAGGATGGAAATGCTGCTATACAATGATTCCTAGGGTTTACTCCTTGGAAGGAATCACTGTAATTTTAAAATATTTGGTAACGTGACCATGAGTTTAAAAAACTTTTTACTACTGAAAGACATATATATTCTGAGCTGTGTTATGATTTGATATCGCTGATTAAATACAAGTTGGTTCAGATCACCAATCTGAATAAATGCAGAATTTAAAGATAAACTCAGATCCATGATCCATTCCAGGTCATAAAACCATAGAATCGTCTAGGCCCATTGTAGTATCACCCACACACTGTGCAACAGAAGATACTTTAACATATACAAGCATCTAGTATTTACAAAGCAGTTCTGTGCTTTACAAAATGCTTCTCCACATGTTTATCTAATACCGTAGGCAAAAACATGACTGTAGCTAATCTAAAGCCTACCCGAGTATTTTTTAAACCATGTGTCTCAGGTTACGATATGGCACAGCAACAGCAGCATGAAACTCGGTAGAAGCCAGCTGCTTGACTATTTACTCACCTTATCAGGCAGAGTATGGTGTTGGGACTGTATTGTTTTAAGTACCAAACCCAGCTAGCTTAAAATTTAATCATATCTACATAAGATGCAACGCAGATCTACCATCAAAAGACATTATTTTATAGAAAAGCCTGACAAAAAGTCACAACAATCACAATTACTGGAATACTGCAATACAGAGTAACCTTTGCTACATCTCACAGCACGCAAGCTTTCACAAGATACCCTTTTGGGGAAGGCAGTTACGGCTGGATTCATATGAACTGATTCATTAAGCCATAGGAATAGTAAGCAAACAATTACCTCTAGTAACTGATCACCATACTCAAGGCCAGCTTGATGGGCAATGCTCCCACCTGTTACTTTAGAGACAAATATTCCACCATTTTCTCCGCTCACAATGGAAATCCCTAGTGGCTCAGAACCCTTCTGCACTTTAACATGACGTGGCTCTTCCATGTAGGGCCTTTTAGAGGAGATAGTTAAAACTGATTTGGACAAAATTGCACTTGAACCATCACAATGTCAAAGTTACATGCAATACTTTATGTCTGTCTGAACTGTAATAATAATATAGGTTTAAACAGTTACTTTAAAAAAAATTACTCTCAACTGTCTTAAATGCATTCCTTTAACACCATGCAATGTACAGTGGCAGAAGTAAATGTATACCAGGTACATGACTGCTCTAAAACATTATGGTAAATATGAATTATAAATAGTATGATGGTGAAGTTGGTAGGAAATAAGCTTCCGGATGCATATTATATAGAAGTAATAGAACCACTGTATATAATATGTCATTTACAAACCATATTCCAGAAAGGTATGTTACAAATATAAATGCTGGGAGTCTTTATTGCCAGTGAAAATAAACATCATAAATAATAAGGTGGTCAACCAAAGGACAACAATGCACAAATATCAGATTTCATATTTGTATGCAGGAAACATAAATTAGTAATGAAAATTAAGCAGTTGCAAACTCAAGCCATTAAGACAGCAGTTTGCATGGTAGCATTACAATTACCATGCACATTCTCTTCAGGGCAATTATCCAAACATGTGAAATGGCACAAAGTGCGCAATACTGCTCGAGAAGGACAACCTTATATCAGGCCAACCTCAAACTCCTTAGTGATGAGAACCTAGGCCTAGGAGCCACAGGGATTCTCAGAAAAGACCTATTACGGAACAGATATCTGAAAGATGTAGAAGATTTGAGAAGAAGAGAACACTTAGAAAAAGACACACAGTAGTAAGACACTAGTAAGTATAACAAGAGAATGGCTTATTCAAAAGCAAACCCTGATACGTTCCCCTTTCCTCCCCCCATAGTTAGGATGTCTCCACCTGTACAAACTGGGCTGGTCCCTTCATGGGGTGTATAAACAAACAATAACCTCTGAAAAAGCGCTGCTTCATATTACTCCGAACTTAATAATGTCTACACAGCAAAAGGCATCATTAGATGTTGAAAGCTGAGCTCATTCTGAATGAATTAGCTTGGGTACCAGGGGTAGTGTATTTTTTACTTTAACCGCATTTTACTACAGTTGACATGCATTAATTTGAATGTTTTCTTTTCTAACACTTAATTATCATATAGCCATTCCCTAAACTGTGCCAACTGCTTAAACTATTTTAATTGTGCTGTTCAGAGTGCAGATGAATTAACTGGACTTCAATCGTTACTACCAACGCGGGCCAGGCTGAGGAAAGGTATTTTTGGAAAGGGTAGGACTTGGGGCTGGGGGCAGAGGGAAGAGGACATCGTTTCATAAATTATGCTTAGTGCCACAGTCTTTGAAGGTAACTATTTGGTAGCCTTCCGCAGCAGGGGCACAATAACTTCGCCAGCTTATTAATGCATAAATGATAAAAACTGGCTGCTGATACGAATCCAACTCTAGAACACAGTACTCATATAACATCAACACTGTGCTAACTCCCAGAAAACTGCAATTTATGAACTTTTTTTTTTTAAACTCATTATGAGCGTGTAAACCATGATGTTACATGAAGCTGCTTAAAATCATAACATTTATCAAGGCATACTACCTCATTAAAAACTAAAAGTTCTTTCTGAACTTTATTTATTGTACCTTTCTGCTTTCCATCTACCACATGCATTTTAAAAGTTGTTTTGTTCGTTTGTTTCTTATTGGAATAAGAAGGAATCAAACCCATACAAGTTGCACAGGATCATGTATTAGAATTCTAGTAAATACAAAATGAAAGATAACTAGTAACGCATGTAGTAGAGAATCAATAATAAAATAAACCAGAATGATAACATTAAAAAGGTGTCTTACTTGATAAGCAGAGTTATTAAAATCAAGTGAAGCACACTCTTCTATAACATTCAGACTGCCTGCCAGAATTGCTAAACACTGATTGGAAAAAAAGTCTTAATTGATCAGATCTTTTAATTTTCATTTAAATTAAAATCAACAGAACAAACAGAAACATTGGTTATTTTTTTTTCATCCGTATTATTGTTATTTTTGTCTGGGGAAAGGCCAAGTGATTTACTTGTATTTCGTGGGGAACAGAAAGAATTGTACAACCAAATAACCATTTAAAATGCTATCTAGGCATCTTCAAACATCTTCGGATTGACTTAAATTAGCTACTTTCCTAAATTAAGAACTGTTTGCATTTGTTAGTTTTTTGTTTCGCTTTTAAAAAACAAAACAACAAACCTTAGAATTATATTCTTTTTAGAAGGTCAGTTCAGACTACAGTTTATACACATGCACAGCAAGGGTGAAGGGGCTGGAACCTGACTGAGCTTCAATCGTCTGCTCAGCAATAACAGAAATTGTTATTTCCCAGAGATCAGAACGTGTATCTTGTGCTCAGAGACACGAAGTTACAGGGGTGTCGATAACCTAGCTTTATCAGCTGAACATTATACACCATTAGTCACGTGAAAGGGAAAAAAAAATCTGACTTTGAATTTGCAAGTGACAATTAGGGGAACATTTATATGACAACACAAATTGAGTACACATAGTACAAAAGTCACACTGAAGTAAGAAAGAATGAAAATTCACAAAAACCTCTTTACATTCCCTTTCAAAGTACACAATATACACTCTAGAGTTACTACAATAACTTAGTTACCAATTCTTTAAACGAGACAAAAGTTTCATATAACGTTTTATGAGTAACTTTTTATTACTACCAGAAAGCTTAGAATACAGAATATCCTTATTACTTTATCATTCACATTTTTTATGGTCAGTTCTTTTACATAAATCAAGCAATACAATGGGGTCTTGAAGTCCATATAAACGTAATCTATTCCAACACATCATAGCTCCTCTACGCTGCCAGAATGGCATTCAGCTGCCTTACTATAAACAAAAGCCTGATTCAGATTTGCATCTTACTGTTCAATGCTTTGAATTCATGCAAACTTTTTCATATAGTCAGTCTAGCCAGATCATGATAAAATGAAATGAGATGTCCAAGACTGATACCATAAGCAACATATCTTGAAAATATTCATCATGAGATATAGAAAGTTGTTAAAACACAAAGCTCATGTTTTTAAGAAAGCTATCACATCAGGTTGAAATTCTGCAAGCAGCTACACATGTACTTAATGCTGTTGCTAGCAGCGGTCCAGGTACAGCCAAAGGGATCAGTCACAGTAGTAAAATTGCATCTGTACATATGGATATGGTCTTGCACAAGTTATGCCCTCAATTTTTCATGTTATCTGGCTAAATTGAATCAAGGCACAGTGGTTAGAGCACATATTCTACAAAGCTAAGGCATCTGATATTTAGCTATCAGATGTTACTAGGTCTTCATTTTATTTAGTTTTCCAGAGTGGAGAACAAGCACTTGAGGTAGTTCAGCTGAAGGGGTGTACTCCAATTTAGAGCACTCTTATTTGGCGTGGCCATTACTCTAACACGGAAGAAATAAAACCCTTATGAAATTCCTTAATTTTCTAAACTGATGAATCTACTCTTCAGTTTTAAAAAAAAAAAAAAAAAAAAAAAACACCACAAAAAACCCACAAAGACCTGTTACATACTTGGTGAAGAAAATAAGAACAGATGAGATGCACCTCTGCGCCTACATACTTGTCATTTAAATTAAATGTTCACATTCCTTCAGCCCAATAAACAAACGTACAAAATTTTCTCAGACATGTTTGTATCAAAAGCGATAACATGGGGACCTTACCTATCTTTTCTACGTTCTCCAATAGACACTGGGCTAATAGAAATCCTAGGTAACGTAGAAAGGGAGTTCTGAGACTGGCTGCTGGCGAAGGAAGACGTTTCCAAGTTAAGAGGTGACTGTGGAGGAGTTATCAAGCTGGGACTGCTACATTCAGAGTGTGACAAGGAGCCTGCGGAAAATGAACAGCTGAGTTTTAGTATCCTGCATCTGTCATAGTTTGGAGATCTACACAGACACAGGGAAGGACACTGTACACATCCGAGACAAGAAAGGGGACTGACTGTTCCCTAGCACTCTATTAACCACGTAAGG
This sequence comes from Dromas ardeola, assembly GCA_013398915.1. Taxonomy (NCBI): domain Eukaryota; kingdom Metazoa; phylum Chordata; class Aves; order Charadriiformes; family Dromadidae; genus Dromas; species Dromas ardeola. The sequence continues at coordinate 85,521 of VYZM01019389.1, forward strand.
AGCTCCGGGAGACCAGGTAACTAATTTCAGATGGTGCAAACTTACTGTGTGCATCCAGCTCCTGCCATTCTTAACAAGGAAAAAGAGATTACAGACAAGCCACACCATATGCATGTCTGCAAACACTTAGCAATGCAAAGTTAAAGAAAAATAATAGAAATCAGGGAAGGAGAAGTAAAATAAAAATTTAATATGTGAGTTTATTTTCAAATTAAATATTTCTGTATAGCCTTTTCCTTTGTGCAGGAGAAAACACCAACAAAACCCCAGCATGAATCGCACACAGAGACGGGAAAGCTCTGCAATTTCAAACAAGCTTAACATGACTTTGTTTATGTCTCTTCCCTGGTTGTACCCTCGCTGAGCAATTTACTGAGCCAGTGCCCTGACAGAAACATTCAGTTTGCTGCCTCTGAAAAAGCTACAGAAAATAAATCTCAAATTACTAATCACAAATGAAAGCCGTCTGTAAGAATTGCATTTGGCAACTTAGGAAAACCACTGCGTACAATCGATTAAGGCTATAGAACATTTGAGCAATGATGGCAGTGAAGAGTTGCTTTTTTCTGTCATCAAACTCTGAATTCTACAGCTCTCCAGCACTCCAACTGGTATTTGTATCATGTCTTAAAATATCCTCCACCAAGCAATTCTGAGTGAGGTCCTAAAATATTTTCACTGCATTTTCAAAATATAATTTATAATCAGGAATACCGTAATATGCAAAATAATACACTTAAAGAATCATCTCACCATTAAAACTTCTAAGACATCTTTCCATAAGAGAACTACAACTGTAAAACATAGAGCAATGCTTATTCTTACTTTTTTTGTGCACTTTTTCCTTAGTGTGCCATGTCCTAGAGTCAACTAACAGAAAAATCAACTCTCATTCGAAAGTTTCTTTTTTTTTTTACCTTTCTGCGGCAAAATGCAGATTTTGTAACCTTAATAAAACTGTCATATCTAGATTTTGGTGCATCCTGATTAACAACTGCAAAGGGTTTGGATTGGTAATACCGAAAATAGCACAACTAAAATTACTTATGAAATAATTCACCTCTGTCAGAGCCCATCATGGACCTTGGATATCTTGGTGTTAAAGGGATCTTAATTCGTTCTGTTCTGTATTGCAAGTTACTCGAAGAACCTATTTTTACAACAAGAAAACATTACAATGACAAAAGTAAAAGCAACCACATCGAACAAAAAAGTACGTTTAGATTCTGCTTCTTAATGAGCATTAAAATGGCCTCTGAATTTATGCACAAGCCTTGACGATTACCCTCATATATGTTGTGTTTATCATATTTCTAGTAAATTGTCTTGATTACCCAGTCAGTATAAACAGAGCACAATGCAGCTATATGGTATATACGCACTGTTCGTTCTTGTATGAAAAACATTTTGGGTATTTTTCAATGAAAGTTAATTTTTTTCAGTGAAATTTAACTTGAAGTCCAAGCGAGAATCTAACATCTCTGTTTACCAAGAATCCACGGGAATTTCCAAAAGGCATTTAAAATATTCTGATTACATTCTGCTTGGATGAATACATATTTTTTTTGACACTGGTTGCAAGTATTATGCCATTTTTTTGCTGTGGTTACAAAGCTGCCAAGCTCTATTCAGATGCAACTGCCAATCATTGATGGAACACAGGAACACAAACATGCACAAAAAAGTCATTACATTATTTAAAATTTTAAAAATTCTAAAATGTTAAAATGTCATTGCTACTAAGCATGGATTTGCTTTGGTATTACGAGGATAAGCATAAACAATCTTACATGTCAATCAAATAAACATAAGTGTAACTTCTCTTCCAACAATACAATTTACATTAGGCCATTAGTCATCCTTGATTTTTTGTTCTGGGGGTTCTCTCCAACTCACTGAACCTCAAAAATACTTTGGCTGGGCCTCCCATCTTTACAAGGGTACTTTCAAACAGTAACAGGCACGGAAACGAGAATCATCACTCACACAGACACACAGCATTTTAGGGAGACTGTAAAGAATGAATTAAACACAGCTACTTCCACAGAACACCTTTAGTCATAAAACCAAAAAAAATGAAGCAAAGAAACACAGGAAGCCTTTAGGTTCTGCCAGTTATGACAATCCCATAACCCACGTATTTAAGGAATTTTCCATTTATTCTTTGTCTCCAATATATAGGAGTCCCACAGGAAATAAATCAGAAAAGCTAGTTACCAAGTCTTGCACTGGATGGTAACGAATTTGAGCCATGAGATGCTCTTGTACGTGAATTTTCAGAGTAGTCATTGGAGTGTTTATGACTTAGGTCCAAACTCAGGCGACCTTGATGCTGGGAACTACATCAAAAGAAAAGGAGAACAGGGCAATAGTTAAAACTGGGTCAAGGACTTCAGCAAATAGAAAATTGGCCAACAAAAAAATTTTGGTTGTCCCTGAGCTACTCAATAAAATGAATGCTCCTCTCCTTCCCACTTCCCAATTGTCCCATCATTTTATTAATCAAGATAAGTCAGAGGGAAAAGAGCCGAAAGTGCTATATAAGGAGGGGGAAGGCTTTACTTGTTTTGGCAAGGGCAAGAAAAAAAAACATTACAAATTAGTTCATTAAAAACATTAATTTCCTTGTCAATATCAGCCAGCAGACCAGAGGGAAACCTAATCCATCAGTTACTGAAAGACATGAAAGCAACTGGCACATCACTTCGACACAATAATGGTTTTGAGAACCCTGGGTCAAAATAACACACAATAGCCATGTGTTTCACTCTGCACTGTATAAACAACTACCAGAAGCAATTTCATCCTAATGAAAACAAAAATGTAAGGAGATATAAATTTCAAAACACCTGGGATGCAGATGCTGATGGCATATTTGGCTGGCGACTGATGGGCAATTGCTGGTGTGAACTCTATGGCTCCAGGCCGTATAGATTGGATTTCTCATGACAGCAGTTACTGCAGGGCACGGTGCTAAGCTTCTTGGTACAGTACCTGCTTAAGATGATAAAACCACATTCTTAACAACATTATTAGCATATAAACTACAGGCTTTAAATATATTTAAATATTGATATAATTACGTATTATAACATTTGCATGCATGAACATGTATCTATAAATAAAAATTATTAGCATACAGATAAACACATTATTAAGCACCATGTGACACCTTTTAAGTAGTACATGCATATTTAAATTCTGGATTATAATTTTGTAATGAGTCAGTAACAAAGTGGATTAGATGACCAAAAAATGAATTCATTTACAGTATGACATTTTATCATGTACTGATAACTAAAGGATTTTCTGTTTTCAAGCATCAAACTTTTTTATACAGCAACAAAAATTCTGCATTTCTCTCTGAATAGTCATCTGACAGGAACACAAGTTTTTATTTGGTACTTGAATTGACTGCAGCTAAAATGATTCCTGTTCCTCTTCTGTGGCCTCAAAGACTCCCACTTCTAGCATGTCCTATGACTTTAAATTAGAGTATTTCAGTATTTATTTATTTATGAAACTCATTACTAAAGTTGTTCTTTTAAGTACACTCATCATTCAGTACTCAACCAATTGAGAGCAGCCCTGTGGAGAAGGACGTGGGGGTACTGCTGGATGCAAAGCTGGATGTGAGCCAGCAACGTGCACTCACAGCCCAGAAAGCCAACCATATGCTGGGCTGCATCAAAAGAAGGTGGGCAGCAGGTCGAGGGAGGCGATTCTGCCCCTCTGCTCTGGTGAAACCCCACCTGGAGTACTGCGTCCAGCTCTGGAGTCCCCAGCACAAGAAAGACGGGGACCTGTTGGAGCGAATCCAGAGAAGGGCCACAAAAATGATCAGAGGGATGGAACCCCTCTCCTGTGAGGAGAAGCTGAGAGAGATCGGGTTATTCGGCCTGGAGAAGAGAAGGCTATGGGGAGACTTCATAGTAGCCTTCCAGTGCCTAAAGGGGGCCTACAGAAAAGATGGGGACAAAATTTTCAGCGGGGCTTGCTGCAATAGGACAAGGGGTGATGGCTTTAAACTAAAAAAGGGAAGAGTTAGACTAGATAGGAAGAAAATATTTTTTACAATGAAGGTGGTAAAATGCTGTCACAGGTTGCCCAGAGTAGATGGATAGATGCCCCATCCCTAGAAACATTCAAGGTCAGATTGGACAGGGCTCTAAGCAACCAGATCTAGTTGAAGATGTCCCTGCTCATTGCAGGGGGGTTGGACTAGATGACCTTTAAAGGTCCCTTCCAACCCAAACCAATTCTATGTTTCAACCAAAGCCTATTTAACCAATTTCCCCTTAAATGAGTTGGTAGCATAGAATACAATAGCAAAAACTTGTTCAACATCTCAAGAGACACAATTGTATTGTTGAATCTAAGAAGAAAGTCATCCATAATTTCTAGAACATGTAGGAGTTTGGCGCTTTCCAAAGGATTGAGAGTAAACTCATAAAAATCAATATTGTCTTGATTTGAAAACCAAGCTTTGTATGCAGCTGCTACATTAAAGACTGAACAATCCACCTGGCAACAAGTTTACCAGGTCTATGTAAATGCTTCTTGACCAGTTTGAAGCAACTAGTGTACGATAACCTAATTAGCTCCTGAAGCAGTCCATTTAGACTGTGCTGATTTAAATCTGCTAACATGAACCTCAACACCAACAACTGTTCGATCAACTGAGACAACACGCCAACCCTTTTCTGCTCTACCAGATTATACTGATTTCTGTGTGAGCTGCTTGTGAGTCCCCTCTTCAGCAGCTTAGTACCTCAAACACACTGGTATCTTAGTACCTCAAACACACTGGTATTGGTTGTGATTAAGATCACAACCAATTTGGGCACTCGGCTTGAGATACTCCAAGTATTTGATTTCCAACAGGCAAAACTTTCTGAAGATCGGATCTTTTTCCTTGGAAATATTTCAGAAGTTAAGCATCTGAAGCTCGGGATACGTTCATCTACTGTTTGCTTTCCAAAATACTGGAAATCTTACTTGTATCCCTAATGTATAGGCTACACCTTGTTCACCACTAATGTATTCAAAACTCGTCTGCACAGAAACTGATGAAACACGAATCCTTCAGCCAGAAGTCACTCAGTTTCCTTAACAGTTCTTAAACAGGCTTCACTTCCTTACAGTCCAAAAGCTGAGCAGGCCATGGTCAGATTCCAACAGACCACGGAAATACGTTTTCTGAGTCATGTTTGTTCTGCACTTATCACAATCAATCCCCAATACTGCCCAATATGGACAAATTCCTTGGGGCATTCCTAGAAAGTACAAGTTCTGTCACTCACCTGCTGACATGCTGCCAGCATATAAGGCGGCAGGCACGAAGCCATCGCTGTGCCTAGCAGACCGTTTTGGTGAATACGGTGCCCATTCCTGTAGCTCTGGAGACAGATGCTCCTCACTAGCTGGAGCATACTTCTGCACCTACAAAAACATAGAAATTTGATTACAGGAAGTTGGAGATTCAGAAGAAAAAAAAAAAAAATAAAAGAGCCAAATTTTTGTATGCAGTAAGCAACTTCAAACTTTCTAGTATCTATTCTAGAATGTGCTTACCATCACAGTGCTTGTTACACCTTTATCTTTCAATGATGCTATTCACTTCTACCCCTTCCTTCCTCCATCTTGCTCCGTTATTTCTTTTTATCATTCTGTAATCTTTTTAGGCCAATATTTGCAACTTAACTGGTAGATTTTCCTTCACAATAAAACTCCCAGCATTTAGTTACATTTCTCCTTTTAAATACTGCTTTCCCAGGACATTTCAACTGTTATGTCAGCCACTATTGCAAGTGTTTCCTAAAGACGACCTAGCTAACAAGGCAGAAAGCGTTTTCTTCTAAGCCTGTATTTTCAGATACGCGTGGAGCAACCTCTCTTCAACAGAGCAATTCAGACTTTGGAACCATCACAACTTCTGTTCTGTACATACTGAATAGACACCAGTGAGTTAAGAAACACAAGAATAGCTTAGTTACCGACACTGATTCTAGAGAGCTGGAAGTTCAGGGCTCAGCAGGCGGAGTTTACACACTTGAAATGTACAACACAAAACATGACACTGAAGTACGTAATAAGTGAAAAATAATTACTGAAGAGGTTGAAAAGGTACTTACAGTATTTATGATAGCAGTATTTTAATTAAATGAGCAGTTACTGCGAGCACAAAGACTATAAAATGCAGAGGTTCCTTCTTAGAACCAACACTTGATCGCTACCACAGGTGTATTAGTAATTGCACCACCTACTCAGGGATGCAAGTTCTCTTAAATTTATCAACTTATCGAAGTACACAAACTTAACTGTGTAAATACATAACTAAGGAAATTGATACCACCCAATATGGCTATGAATTCAACTACGCTGCATATTCTATATACATATTTTTGATATTATAAGCACCACTTCAGCAATGAATACATGCAGACTGGACACTACTGTTACACAACCTGATGTAGTTGTAGCCCACAAAGTGTTCCACCAGTGAGAAATTTTCAGAGTGAATGGTGTCCGCTCTTTGAGGCACAACTATCACTTCTGCTCTCTAGTCAACAACTTTACAGTTGTAAGTTTCTATTTTCTGTGAGGGTGGGGGAGAAATTAAGTAAGATAAAAAAAAAACATAATCATCACAGAACTTCGTCCTAATTTCACCCTAGAAACATAAATTAACTACTATATCAAATAACCTTCAAAACAATAAATTATGACTTTATAATTCTACTATACAGTTTTCTTCTTCACCTCAAACCAATACCCATATGATATCTGCCATATCACTTGTGCAATATGTAGAAACGGCTGTAATAAGTCCTTATCAATCCTTTCTGGTCTTTTAAATAGTGAGTGCCAGAACCACCTCCTCTGTTCCAGCTAACAAATTTCTTACGTGTTAAGTCCCGATTTGAGATACAAAATTAAACCCTTATGCTTTTCTGTTATTGATAATGCAGAATTTGCTGGAAACTTCTATAAAAAAAGCTTATAGCTCTCCATAACAACTTTTTCCCAAAAATGTCTGGGAATGTGGAAGGAATACAGTGGAAGATGCCAAAAAAGGACAAACGAAATTGCCAGTTGTTCTCTTATACCGGTATTTTTGCAGAACACGGCTCCAAACCTTCCACTACTTCCAATTCAGCTCTGCTGTCTCTATTGCTTTTAAAGCTCCATGAAGAGCGTGGGATTATCCAGGCATAAACAAGGACAGGCAAAGAATATGATTTCCTAAGTCATTATGATGTGATTATACACAAGCAAAAATAACACTTTTTGAAACTTCAGATTTTAGTTGAGGAAAAAACAATAAACCTGTATCTGCCACCTGAGCAAATCTGAGGCAGCGGACCTGCAACTAAATGATTGAATTTGCCACTTTATATAATGTACTCATCTAAGTAGGTTCGTCTTCCTAGACCACATAAAATGTCTTTTCCACCTGCTCTGTTAAGACATGACCCACAATCTCCACGGAGGGCTTGTTTATTCTAACAAATTGTATTCTCAGTTTGAACTGTATTATTAAACCATATTCTCATAAACAGTCCATCTTTACAGTGTAATGTGCCTAACACCCTATGAATTTCAGATTAGATTTACAAAATTATTTAGACACATAGAAAGACTTAGAAAAAGCAACACTGCAAATGGTATACCTTTTTCCATTAAGTTGTACAGTAAGCTGGGCTACGAATCTGATTTCTGTAAAACTTAGGAGGCCCTATTTTCATCTTTTCTAAAGCTGCTTCTTGGCATTTTTATTTATTTGTTTTTAATTTTTCCTCAGGTTGTGAAAAACATACAGGAAAAAGCCCTGATCTTTCATCAAGCAGCATTAAAACCCAAGGTATGGCTACTAAGCCAAACCCTATCATTCTGTTTGGTGGCCCCCACTGCCTGTTAAAAACTGCAACTCCATGAATTGATTTTGAATTTTGTGATACTGCAAAGTGACAACTGAGTCTGGGGTAGCTTGTCAGGAGACCTGGATTTTGAGAACAGGCTATGCTTCTCCTGTTACGGTACGTAACTGGGGACCCAAAACCACACTGAAAATAGACTTCAAGATTTCTAGTTTTGTGCTTCAATATATCAAGTTTCTACCTGAAGCGCAGGATTAGGAATGGGCATAGGGGTCATTTTATGCCTCAGTGCAGGAGCTGATTTTGGCCTTGGTCTTTTAATCTCTGGCTCTTCAACTCTTTGAAAGCCAATGTCGTCTTCACAGGATTTCCTTGAAGAGAGATGAGTGCAGTCAATACCTTCCTCCCGATAATAATGCCCAGCGTTCCTGCTGCGCCCCTTGAGAGTAGCAGAGTCCTGTTTAAGTGCCAAGGAAGGTGGAGCTTGGGCAGTGGCTGGGCTGGTGGGTGGTGACCCAGTTGTTACCGTAGAGTCTGATGCAGAGCTTGCCTGCTGTTTATGTTTAAACTTGATAGAGTCACTTCTCTTAGGAGGAGTTGGAGGAGTTGAAGCCACTTCAGCTTTTGATGGCTGAGGTGAATGGCCCGTCACCTGATTAGGGGAAAGGTACTCCAGCTTGGGAGGGGTTGGTGGTCTTTTGAAAGTATCAGGATCAAAGATAGATTTCCGTTGTTTTGGCTTTTTGTACACAGAGAACTTTTCTGTTTCCGTTGCTGAGATATTAACCATGACTTTTGGCCAGGTACCACCACTATGCTTAGTTCCATGTCCTTTGTCAAACGCAGTCTCAACCATCATACAGTCAGCTCCTGTAGGCTCATAAGGCAGCCTCCTGTTGTCCAAGTCAACAGCTCCAAAGCCTCGGTCCCCATACGTCTCTGGGCTGAATGAGCTGAGACTGTGTTCTGAATTACTGTGGCAACCGTGCACTGTGTTCCTATGAGAGTCTACTCGTAATGTGTTATTAGGGAAAGGTTTATGATCGCAAAATGAACCACTGCCCTGATCGCTCTGGTCCTTCTTGCCATCCATGATGTCTGGATTGAAAATGTCAGTCTGTGTTGAGCTGTTGAGTTTCAGATTTCTTTTATTTTGGGTTTGTATCTCCGAGGCATGAACCCTACAGTTAGAAATTTTTTCTGAGTCCTTCAGATTTTCAAATATATTTTGACCGCTCCAAGATGAACTCTGAGGAAAAATCTAAAACAAAACAAAAAAAAACCCAAACAAGTTATGGCCTTATTACTATGGCTGACTTCTGTTTAGTATGAGGCATATTCTAGCCTCCTTGTTTACCTGTACCTGAATATACACGAACACATGCATAGATATGGTTGGGAAAGGTTTAATAAAGTCTTGCAGATGCAAAGCACAGAACATCAGATAAAATGAAGTTGGAAAATTTTTTGAAACATTTTCAGAACAGTTTCAGAAGGGCAACTCCACATTGTGGCAGAAGCACTGTACTGACATTGAAGGGACCTGCATTCTACTTTTACCTCTGTTAAGTGATACTACTAAGTCATCTTCCATTGCCCATTTTCCCTTGAACATTTTATCTTTTTACTTCCTTAAAACCTCAAGCTCTCTGGAGCTGAAATTATCACTCACAAAGCCCATGTGACAGGCCCACGATAACGGGATTCTAACCTCAATAAGCAAAACAGAATAATATTTTTATGGCAATAAGCCTGAAAAAGAAAGCCTTGTACTTAATTCTCACGATGGCCAGAGTTCAGTTTTCTGTGCAACTCCCTCCTGACTAAATGTAAACCTTTCTGTAGTCAGGCGGGAGTTTATCTTTCACGTACAGAACTGCTGCAGCTCTGAAGCAAAACCCAAGAAGAAAGAAGCAATTGTGCTGGAAGTCATTTCACATGACCAGCAAACAAATGGGAAAGAAGTAAGAACAATAAATAAGTTTAATATCCTACCAGATGCCACCATAGCCTTACTCTGGAAATAACTGTTGAGTTTATGACCAGTGAAATGCATCCAGATAGTCTTATTTTTAGCACAGACTTTCCCATGATGATATATTCATTTTTTCATATACTCTTCCCTGAACAACTAAAATAATTCTGTAACAGTTCAAGAAAATTCTGCAAATTTAGTTTCTCCTACTCACCTTCATCAGTGACAGGGTAAGGGAATCCCTACAGTTTCGTAGCAAAGCTTCACATTCAGTAAGCGACTTATTATCTAGTGCAATGCCATTGATCTAAACACAAAAAAAACCCAAAACAGACATCTGTAAACCAAAGGTAGCACGTGGTGAGCGTCTTAACGTAGCATCTCTGAGACAGAGAAAACACTAGTTTTATACGTATCCATGACTGAAGTCTGGTTGACCTTGTCCTGTGTCTTTTCCCATTCTCCACTAAAAACACAAGCTGCTTAACTACGATTTTGCTCTTCCTACTGGAGACACAGTGTAACAACACTTATTTCACTACATTATCCTCTATGCATTTGTACATGGACAGTAACCACCTTCTGCTTCACAGCAGCTCATAAATCAGACAGGTCGTTTAAGGCCGCAAACGCACACAGAGAAAAACTTCCCCTCCAAAAGGATGACATCTGTGGTATCATAATTTAAAAGACAAGAAACCTTTCATCCAGCCAAGGGATGTCTTTTTGGATCTGATCTTTCCTATTCAGTATTAAAAAAAAAAAATCACAAGTATCATTATATAAAAGCCAAGTGTGAAGAGTAAGTCGGTGTCAAGAATTCTGATGTGAACTAAGCGTAGCAAACAACCTGCACATTATATAAATTACTCGGCCTACAAACACATTAATTTATAATAAATATACAAAAAGGGTATAATATAGTGAAAGTAAAAAAATTAATTGGAAAGTTTGGGATCTTAAAGAGTAATATTCAATGATAACAGTTTAAAATAAATAAAAAATTTAAAAAGGAGAATGCATTCTTAAGACTTACAGCAATTATTCTGTCTCCCACAGTAAGGGAACCCTCTTTGGCAGCTGGGCTTCCGGGCACAAGAGCAGCAACAAATACTCCATTTTCTAGACTGACCCCACTATCTGAAATACACAAAGTAAACACGAATTTACTCCTGCAATTCAGACACCTTGCTCAAACAGAATGTCTGAACTGCCTGCACAAAAAAACCAACTGAATTTCAGTTTCTGAAAACCCTTTTATAGAAGTAAGAACACAGTGGGGGATAATAGGGATATATCCCAAAATTTAATATAATCATACAAATAATCATACAAAGCTGGGGTGACTGATGGATTTAAGAGTCTTGTTTAGACTCCCAGCAACACTCCAGACATGCAGCTAACTAGAACTAAGTATTAAAAAAACCCAAAACCCACCCAAGAACAAAAAAGAAAACCTCTACTTACAGAATAAAGCTACCATTAACATGAGCATTCTTAGTTTACTAAGAACAACTAATGAAAATCCCTATCTAAAAGGTAGTAAAAGTTTAGTGGGATTTAAGCAGAGGCTCAGAACATGTACCTTTATGTCAAGCCATTTTTGGCTGAACAAACACGTACCATTTATATATAGCCTTTATAGCCGTTACCTTTATGTCCGGAAACATTGATGTGAAGAGGTGTTATCACTCGCCCACCTAAGGACTTCCTTCTTCGAACGACCATGTTAATAACACCTCCTCCATTTAGAACAGCTTTTATAACTTGCTTTTTATCCTTATTAGTAAGATCTACATCATTTATCTTCAGTAACCAATCATTCACTCTGGTAGATAAACAGAAATAAGCAGATCAGCGTTACAAGCAAGCTTAGCTGGACGCAGCACATGAATAACATTCATGAAAAAGGATGCAACAGAGCTGATCTCAATATGCTAATCCTTAATTATCTGGAGTTCTCTGTTCCTGAAAAAGCATTAAATAGCAGCTAAATGAAACCCAGGATTTCTGGTTTGCACTTCCCTAGCAAAAAAAAAATCCTCAAATCAGTAATGACTGCTCCTTATTTAAAAGCAACTCTTTGGACAGAAGAGAGTGGTTAAAAACCTCCTATCAACACTAAGAACAGGAGCAGGTTTCAAATTATCCCTTGCTGTACTTCTTTCCCCCTGCCCTTCCCACAATAGCTCACCCTCATGTCTTTCCCAAAATTTAAATAAATAGACCAAAGTTTGAGAAGATTTTATAAATAGAGTAAGTGAGACACAGAGAAACAAAAGAACATTTCAAATCCTGGTGAGTTTTAAGGGATGAGTCGAACAGCATTTAATTTTTGTAATGCTTTTAGGCATTGGTCTTCTCAGTGTGTTTGTCCAACAAACTTTAGTAATATACACATGACCAATGACAAAAAAGAACTTTAAAAAATGGGAAAAACCGAAGACTATTTACATATTAGTTTATTATGATCAACAGAAGATAAGCATCTTCCAAATTCAAACCCTACCTTAATCGACCATCAGCGATACTTCCTTTGTCTACTTTGGTAACGAAGATCCCACAGTCTCCAGGGAGGTATGGTTCATTTACGCCTTCTGCCACATCAAAGCCAAGTGCTTTCAAGTCCATATCGTCCTAATAAAGGTTATTAACAAGTGACTCAACTGCCCTGGCAACCATTGTGCCACTCTCTGTTAGCAAGAGGCATTACTGCATGTTTGTACTATGCACTTTTATTTACAGGGTACCTGTTTTACACAAGTTTTTAAAATATTGTACTTCAATACATAAGCTCCCAATTCCATCAGTTATTTGGCAGCCTCTAGCACTAGAACGATCCTTCTCTCTCTCAGATTAAGGCTGAAATAATGCAGAAGGGGAATTTCACCAAAAAGGAACGGGAAAGCAGAAGATCATGCAAGAAAGCACGTTCAGACATGTATAACCTGTCTTAAGGTACGATGCTGGATGTGTGATGAGAGAACAAGGACACGTTCCCAAGAATGGGCACTACCTGGGGAAAAAACAATTGTAAATGTAATGAAAGAGCACTGTGTCTTAGTGATGAACTCAGAAAGATGTCCGCTGTGATATGGCTAAAGACCAGAAAAAAAAAGGAATTAAAGCTCTAACATTATGCGGGACCATTTCTAAATACAGATTAGAGGCGATATTCTACCAACCCTGGTCCAAAACAGATCATCCTCTATGTGAAAAGTGATAAACTTCTTTAACAAATCAGTCATTGAACCAAACAGGGAAATTTTAATTTAGTGTTTGCTTTCGTAAATGGCAAGGTGACTGTAAAAAAAAAAAAAAATGGTTAAAGAAAAAACTGGGACCAACTGCTCAAACACTGATCTATTATTACTATTTTCAGTGTTAAACAGTACACTTAAAAAAATTAGAGAACTCGAAATTAACTGGACCAACCATCTCAGCATACTGAAGCGAGATGATACTTGAAATTTAAAATCTAACACGCAAAAATTAAATAGAGCTTAAATCAGACATAAGGCATGGTTCCAGACATGGTTCGGCGACTAATCCCCTTAAAATCAGAAGAGCAGAAAGTCTTCAGGGAAGCTGAATATAAAACATGCAAAAATGTTAATATTTACCAGAAATAAAATTAAGCTAAGCCTGCCAAAAATATACAAAAAATCTTCCAAATGTTCTATATAAGAAAAAAAGTTCATACGGAAGAGCATGGGGCTGCCATAAAACAAAGACTGAGTAGAGATCACAGCATCAATGCACAGCCTCAGAGCTGAAAAGTGAATATTACTGCTCTCAGTTTTGAGCTGGGTTTTTATGTAGAACAGCAGTTTAAGCAGTTAGGTGAAGTTGAAGCAAAAATAAAAGGATTTAAATTTATTCAACTCTGTAATCTCCATCCTGGAATTCAAGCACTGGTAGGTTCAGCAAGGATTTTCCCATATATCTAATCAAGGTTGGCAGAATATTATTACTGTATTTTGATAGCAGCAAGTGTAATGCCAATTAAAACGGAGAAGATGGCAATGCACAAAATTTGATGAGAAAGGAGCTTGTCAAAAGAGATGAAAAAGCATGGTAAAAGAGGAATTGTTATTCCAGAAAGAATTTACAGATGGTGGTCCTGATGGATTACCATTTGACTCAGTTCATATAGTCTTTTCAATCTATATATTTCAACATATAGTAATACCGAATAATATTTTTAGCATCAAAAAAGGAATGTCTGAGTGGTTCTGTGGGATGCACTGTCAGAACGCAGACAGATTGGCAGAGCATAAAAAAGATGATCCCGAATACTGCAGTAAAATAAAAGGGATTTAATTTGACGGCATCAAATCACAAACTTCGTCATTCAGTAATAGCAAAGAAATTCTGGTATATACAGAAGCTGTCATAAATGAAACACAATCTGGAAGACCACCTGTGCATTTTATGTGGTCAAAAAAATTACTACTAGCAAACAATGTGATGTGCCAGACAAAGATTTCAAATAGAACCGCATTCAAGACTTGAATACAAAACAGTGAAATAAAAATTCTAGACTACAAGGAAGAAAAATAAAATTAAATGGAGAAAAGTACTACCCAGATAATGAAAGGATGTAGACGTTATCTGGAAAGCTAAACCTAAGAACTTTATTTAATATGCCAAAATGGAAAAGGGATTTAACTCCCTCTACAGACAAGGAAGGGAGATTAGCATCTCCTTTCATCCCAGATTTTAAGCTGAAGAGAAATGTTGCCCTAAAATATATGTTCATCGTGAATAAATACTTTTAATATTTTAAAATTTTGAATCATCAAATCTGAGCAAAAGTAGGAGAAATAACTTCATGTAAAAGCTTAACTGTTTTATGCATAGATTATAAGTGATGTTTCCTCCAAGAGTAGAGGACTGGGCTCTCTAATGTCAGTGTTTCCATCACATCTTAAGTTTTGGCTGTCGTAGAACTGCCATTTCTGCAATGAATCACTAACTTTAAGAACACTAAATGTTTAACATTTTTTATAGTACATGGACCTGGATATCCTGCAAGATCAGATGGAGGAACTATTGTTATTTATAATTCATATGAAGAAAAAATACAAAGCTTGTGTAAAACAGCTTGGTTTTGTCAGTTACTTTCATCTGGACGTTACCGCACTTGCTGCATGTGTGTGTGTGGTTCCCACCACAATAATAAAGAAGTTTAAAAAAAAAAACCGAACCAAACCAAACCAACAGATTAGAGTTATCTTTAATCATACCTATTATCAAGATATTATAATCGACTTCAAAGCTATCCAATATATAAGACAGTGCAGTTCGTGTTTTTTACTTACTCTGTCTTTTTCAAATTCTACCACTTCTGTTTCCCATTCCAGAGAATCTGTGTCTATGGCCGAGTCATGGGAACTATGGGCCATCAATTGACGGAATCTGGCCTCCTTTTCCAACTGATTCTCCATCTTCTCCCTAGGCAAAGAAAAAAATTATTTACAGACACAGACAACACTTTTAAATAAACTGATATATAATGTTATCATCATAAGATACCTTATAATTTGTTTTCTACATGAAAAATCCAAGCTGTGACAGAAATTTGCCTCATGCTTCCATTTTTCCAATATTCTTGGGCTGCTATTGAATTGAGTTTCCTTTTCTATATACAGTCTATATAGTCTTACATTTTCTTTGCCTTTTTTTTTTTTTTTACCATGATTGAAGTGCACAACTAGGTTTCTAACATCTCCCAAAACACATTTAATTTACTCTCAGATGAGCTGCATCAGTTATGCTCACAACAAGCGGGGCATGATAAATACTGACAGCAAAACCTCTTCCACAACCCATTGAGATGATGTATAATGCGCATCTTCCTTGCATTCATAAACCAGTGAGAATACAGTTGGGAGGAACTAAATTGCAACTAATCCAACTGCAGTGAAAGAATTCTATATTGCTTAAGTGTATCTCCACAGTACAAAGTCTGAAATATCTGTCTCATAATAAAAAGATGAAGACAATAAGACTTAAGATCAGGTCCACCACAATAATTTCCAGGATAACTAAAAATATAGGCAGTGTTTCCACATACAGTATCATGAATACCTGCTGCCCCACAGCTCTAACAGCACATGATTCACTTGTGAACACTTCTAACAAACCAAAGTTTTTATCACAAACTTCCACGCAGTTTGATCATTTCTCTAACATACTTCAGTTCCTTCAGTTCACGCACAGCGTCGTTTTTCTGCTTTCTCATGTCATCCAGATTGCGAAGAGCTTCAGCCAAGTCACTCACAGCCCGGTCTCTCTCCCTCCTTAAGTTGTCACACAAAGTCCTTCAAAAGCAAAGCAGCTTCCATTTAGTTACTTAAAACCCTAAGTTTTAGACTAGTTGTACCACATTATATAGTTAATTTAAAATTTAAAAAAGCAGTTTCAAAAGATCTCCCTCAAAAACTTCAGTATAAGGAAGAAAAAGATTACATATGCTAGGTCTTAAGGAAAAGCTTGTCAAAAAACCAAAAACTTTCTTCACCCCTTTCAAAACTTTATTTTTACTTATCTTCTTTAAACTAGCAGAAAAAAATCCTGACTGAGGTATTTTCCCTTAGTTCCATACATATGTCTATGTCTAGGAAATGTGTTGGGTACTTTTTGTGAAATGTCCTCAAAGGTAAAGAATTATTTGCAGGACTGTAGCTACAGCAGGATTAGGTACATCATGACAAAAAGAATGCATACTTTGCTGTTCTTACGTAGCAGTGCAGTTAGGCTCTCTAGTATTTACTAGAGACATATTATGGCTATGAAAGCACAGACAAAGCAAAGTATCTTTAAGGTATCCTCAACTTTATAAAATAAAATAAAAATAAAAAAAGAGAACAAAAATCACCCTGTGACAGCTAATGCAGAAGTTCCAACAAGTGGAGGAAAGTGCTAGCAAAACCCAGCAAGTCCTAGAATTGCATCAACCGCACACAAGGTGTTACAAAGATCACTCATGTACCATCTAGCATTCGTTTACCGTATACTTTCCCTTTCTGCAACAATCTTATCCCGCTCTTGAAAGGCCCAATCTCTCCTACACTTGGCTACTTCTGCTTCCTGGACAGCTTCCTTCAGTTCTTGT
Source organism: Dromas ardeola (assembly GCA_013398915.1). NCBI lineage: Eukaryota > Metazoa > Chordata > Aves > Charadriiformes > Dromadidae > Dromas > Dromas ardeola. Next base: position 102,496 of record VYZM01019389.1, read on the forward strand.
GACATTGCCTCATATTGTTTCCGAAGCATTTCAATTTCTTTGTTTGCTCTTTCTATGTCTAGGGTGGCAGAATCTTGTATCTAGGAATTAAGAAATATAGATAAGTATCTTAGGCACAGTTTTTAGATAAGGATGCACAAACAGCTTTCACTATATGCGTGTTACCTGATATATTAAATTCTCATGTTTTCATAAAAAAAATGTTTATTTATATTAATGGCAACTTCGGGGAAAAAAAAAAGAGATAAAAACTGTTGTAATATATTGCATTCAGTGGCACACAAATTTGTGCGAATACAATCTACGTGAATAAGAATCCTCACTTCAAAATAACATCAGTGAATATTTTGTATTTCAGGGATGGCATTCCATGCTTCTATCTTGTTCTGCTCAGCAGACAGAAGAAAAACGCAAGGATGTTTAGAAATCAGATACACTACCATAAGCAGTCACAACACAGAGTTCCTGCACTAATGTCTGTTATTTACCTTGGGACAACTGGACGTACATGTTCACAACACAGACTTGTGATTCACACAGGCCCCTTAACTCCAAAGCAGAGCAACGGAATTCCAAAAATTTTTGTTTGAACGTTTCTTAGTTTAGATAAGAATTACTTTCTTTTTAAATTAACTTGTTCCTCTAACGTTCTCTATTTTGAATGACATGGTGACAACAGTAAGAGATACACAGAGAATACTCCAAGCTTGCAGCACAAGCCAACTACAAGGGTACAGCCCACCACAAATACTGAAGGCCATGGGCTTGCAAACAGCTGTGTGTGGTTCATTTCAAGAAAAAATAAATGTAATGAATCTGACTAGGCTTGTCATTTGATTAAAGATTAAACTGTGGAGGAATATTTTTAAGACCTGAGTGCATGTATATCAGAGAGAGACTACTAAGTCATGATTAATATTCTTTAAAGGCTCTTTTTTTTTTTATTCTCTAAACGGGTTATAATTATATTAAAAAAAAAGAGAGCACTGAACCTTAAACCCCAGGTTTACCTTCTCACCTCAACGTTAAAAAATAAAAATTGCAGCAAATAAGACCAAACAGAGGCTATGAAGATTCATATCTGGCCTTTTGATTGTCTCTTTCATTTCCAAGAATCACTTTATTCTCTTCTAGTCCACTGTCAGGAAAAAGACAATCAAAAAACCCACTCAGATCAACAAATGGATGTTTATATTTGAAATATCAATTCTGATTTGGAATCTGTCAAAGGTGAGCATCTGAGCAGGCCTATGGCTAAGTCACAGCAAAGTTCAGCCAAGCTTAGCTGGCTTCCTTGAGAAAAGCACAAGTTTCCAAAATCCCACTATTTTCACCACGAAGAGCCAAACATAATGAAAGATTTATTTCCAATACAACTGAAAACATAGTTTAATTGCTTCCCCACCCACTGTTAAAGGGTTGGTATTCAATGAAAAGAGAATACAATTTTCATGAAAACAACCCAAAATACTTAGTTTAATATTAAATAATCTCATATTTCTTAGTTATTTCATGAATATAAAAGTTGTGATACTATGCATTTTCATCCTACGTTCTATGTAAGCATTTACACTTGCACGTGGATTGAAGTTTAGTATCGCACGCAAGACAAGAGCATCAGTAAGCGTGCAGAACTGTAAGACTGTTACTACCCAGAGATGTAAACAGTCAGAACTGTGTATTTATACTAAGAACATGTACGAATTAGAAAATTAACAATCACACTTCAGTTAACTTCCTTTATGAAGTATTAGAAATAGTTAACATCCTGAGGTCATAGACACGAACAACACACATTACAGATGGGGGCAACAAGCCTACCAGCAGGTAATAAACTGCCTAGCCACCTGCTGGATCACAATATTTTATTGTCATTTATTTTTACAAACAGAAACTTAGTATTAAGCATGACTATTTCTTTCAAATGAGTTCCCTCACTCGAAGAATATACATACGTTTATATATAGGTATTTTAGAGTGACTCAGGGAAAAGAGGGAAGACACCTGGTGTGCCCAGACCTTTAACTAATCTCTTGAGAATTACTGTGAAGATGTGCAATACCTGACGGGCTTGATAATATTCCCTTAGTAGATGGTCTCTCTGGATGATAGCTTCTGTTCTCTCTTTTCTGGCAACATCTCTTTCTTCCTTCACCGTCTCTATATCCTTGCAAGCTTGGTCAAGTTCCTTCTGGGCCTCAGCTTTGTCCTTCACTTCATGACAGTATTTTTCCAGCAACTCATTTCTCTCACAAATTGCTCGATCTCTTTCCACTAGAGCTGAGTTTAGCTCCTAAAACAAGATCCATTGTTTGCAGTAGGTTAAGTACAGAAGGAAACAGTTCATCTTTCCAACTGGATACACACTGACACCTTAAAAGCCTAAAGAGATTACCTCTAATGTTCTGAAAAATGGGAGCAGAACAGACTGTGCTCACATTACATACAAGTAAGTACTTGCAAAGAATATTAAATGTGGTATTAAAGATATCACACCATTACATTGGCACAGTGCTATGTCAAAAGTAAGCAAGAATCTGGGAGCACTCACAGTTTTGAGGAACCAGTCACACTTGGTCTTCTAAAAAAAAAAAAGCTTTTAAATATCGCAAAGGAGAAGACTAGTAGCAAATATCTTTAAGCAACTGCCTCAATTTAATAGGACTGAAATAATTTAGACAACACAGTTACAGAAGTATCTTAGAGCTTCCTCATAAGTTAAAGTCACATGCCAGTAACATACCAATGTGCAAACTACAGAATGTTCAAAGATAAAACTACAGCATGCCGTAAAGCAGAAAGATGGTACATCTTTTTAAATGCTGAATTCAACTGCATCATATTAAAAAAAAAAAAAAAAAAGAGAAAAATGAAGTTTTAA
>VYZM01019389.1:105406-132675 GCA_013398915.1 Dromas ardeola
AAAGAGTAAAATGTAGCTTTAAAATACAATCTGTCCTTTTAAAATAGTTTAAACTAGACTACCTATTGGAAGAATGAGGCAGTGAAACAGTTAAATTTCATGCCACTAAATTTTTAGATGGTCCGGCTTTCTAGAAGCATTCAGCCAATGGCTACAAAGACATCCTTCTACATATCGGCACTCCTGGCTGGAAACTATCGATGTTTTGGTCTCAAAAACATTACCAGAGACAACTGCCATCTGAAAAGAAATGAAGGAAAGGATCCAAATACTTAAGGACAGAAAGACACTATGTCATAAACTGACTTCCATTTTATTTCCCTCTACAATTAACAAAGAGTAAGATCAAGTATTTAAAGCATGTCTGGCAATTGCATTTTGCTGTACTAACATGATGGTTTTTGAGATATGGCATCTCATTAAGGCTAGTCAGGCTGTTAAAACACTTCTGTGATGGTATTAAAACAGATATGTTTGCTGTAGAGTAACAGACAAGCACTAGAATTAATGCCTCGCTCTGTGAACTTACAACATATCAGTGGATCGCACTCCAGTATTTTCAAAATCAGTGAGAGCTTCTGTTGCTCAGTACCTCAAACTGTGAACCACTACCAAAAGGCAAAGGGCTTCACCTCTGAAGGCAGAAATCCTTGACCCATTTGGTGGTGCAGACAAGTTTTAGTACTGGAAGCAACCTCTTGTAGAGTGTAACTAGAGACTGTATAAAATGCGCATTCAAATGCGTGTATAAAACTTACACAAGAGTATTAAGTCTTTTCCAGCATGCAGCAGAGATGAAAAGTCATCAAGTATCAAGGCAGAGGGAAAGTTCCCAGAAAGCCCTTCATTAAATAGCAATTTACAGTACTTCAAGGTGATTGGAAACACTACACATTGCCACAGTTTATTCCAGCATGCTCGATATAAACGATCTGAATAAGAGCAGCCATTGCCTCCAGTGGTCAGCAGTAAAATTTCACCTCTGTTTTTTTCCTGTGACATTTGCACAAAACTACAATGTGACAACACAGGGCAATGTGCCATTTGGCACTGATTAGAACGGCTTCTATTTGGAAACATCAGAGTGGTTTCGTTTGAAGAACAATTCTGAATTTGTGAAGAATTCTTACGCTTGAAGGAAGTTCTCCCATCTGAATATAGCGCAATAACCTTATACAGGATGAACAGAGGGGAAAGCTGACTACCACTGACATGAAACAGGACATTCTAAGTATTTGCTGGAGCAAAAGATTAAGCCAAACAAAAACACCACTGGGCAAGTAGAGGGGGAATCTATAATATCTAACCCCTAGCTTTGAGTGGCCAAACTCACGAGAACTTAATCCAAAACAATCCATAGTGCAAAACCCTGAGATTTCTTCTATCATCTATAAATGCCAGACACTAGCAAACGCAAGTTTCACAGAATGAACAACTTAAAACAACCTAAATGGATTCAGTGCTGTTTCAATGGACGCTACGTAACAGGGCACCCAAAGCTGCTATACGTCACAAGGAGAGCAAAGAACATTAAGTTACATTTTGGCAAGCACCACACTGGCAGGATAATCCCACTTAAATAGGGGCATTTTTCAGGATACTATTTCAAGCGAACGTACCCCTTGATCAATAATTTTTTTCACCCTTTTCAATGTCTGCCTTGTCAGGACTAGAAAATCCCTTATGAAAATATGCAGAATGCAGCTGCAGCGAGAGCCAGCACTATGTGACACAGGAACGTACCTGCTCACAAGCAGATGAGTTCATAGCTACAGGAAAGGAAAACGGGAACAAAAAGAAAATTCACAGTACCGCTATTTTACACCTTTTAGTACATTACAGAAGCAGTTATTTCTGCTTTCTGATGGGCCAGTTCTGCAGGTGAAGAAAAATGCCTGTCTGTGCCCCACCAGCATCTCACTCCCCAGTCCCAGCCTCTTTCCTCCTCTCATTCAAACACCCCTTCAAGTCATCTAGGTACGAGGGAAGACCTATGTATTTAAAATTTTAATTCCCTGCCCCTTCAAGCACTTTGGCAAATTACTCATAGTGCCACAACGACAGACAGAACAAACTGGAGCAGAAGGACTAATTGTGGCTATTGCCATCGGTATTCCTTACCAGCTACCCTGATTCCATTGAAATCAACAACCGACATCTGCTATTGGCTTAATGGCTTGGATGAAAGTAGAACAGGTATGAAACATGTATTAAAACCTCACTCACTCTAGAAGCTAAATTACTTAGCTGGCAAATACGCAGGGTTGAAAACTATTCTTAAATTCTTAAAACCAGAAGTTAGTTATTTATTAAAGCTCTGATGCCATATGTCACAATCCACATTATGTTCCTCAACAACGGTGTGGTTTAAAAAAAGCTCCACACCTTAATTTTTCATAAAGGGCATTTTGTTCAGAGGTAATGCTGTGAAGAAAGTGAAATGAGATTTCTAGGCAATGGAATACGTTTGCTTGTATCTATTTCATGGTAAATTAAATATTTGTAAATCAAAGGGTCAAGTCAATGCATGTCAGCTGAAATGAAACTGAGCAGTAAATTGTGTGTTGGAAATCTTAACAGCATCATTATAACATGGTTGTGATATAAGCATTTCAAGAACGTATCGCTTAAAAATACGAAGTTCTCGTTTCACACACTTCAAGGCATGCCTGAGTTCTACTGAAAAAAAAAATCTTCAGAACATCCTCTTTAGCTTAAAGGCTGAAGGGGGGCAAATGAGGAAGACCATGCATGTCAGCCCAGGCTTTGCATAAGTATTTGGGACTACTTTATCGTGTACCGTTTTAAGTCATAGTAGATAGTATCCAGTGGTTCCTGTAGAGGTTAGAAGTTAAAAATAATGAATATTTAGAGCTATATTGTTACAGAGAGCATTACTTGAAAAGGCATAGAAGACTAACGCAGTAAAGGAAGGATTTGTTATCAACAGAATGAACAGAATTAACTCAAGTAACCAGAAAATTTCAACTGACAGGTACTCTATTCAACCATGCAATCTTAATTAATTGATAGTAAAAAGGAGTGCTATAGGAAAACATCAGCACAGAATTTCCTCTTTCCAGTGCATTACTATTTCCCATTAATCAGTCATACACTTCCAATTCTAGTATCAACAATGTATACTCATTTCCCTTCCCCATCGAAACAACAGGCTAGTACCTGTCTTAAAGCTTCCATCTCTTCACTAGCCACTCGCTTCTCAGAAGAAGTGTTCTTCAGTTTGGACTCTGCAAGCTCCAGCTCTGTTTGAAGCTTATCAACCTCTTTAATGACTTGATCTCTCTCACTCATTATGAGGCGGTATTCATTGAAAACTGAATCCCTTTCTTCCTTGTATTTTTCTGCATCCTTTGCTGCTTTCAGCTGCATTGTTTTGAACCTTGTCACCTCCGACTGTAATCGCTCCATCTCTCTCTGCAACTCTTTGTTTTGTGCTGTGGCGTTGCTTAGTTCCTGCTGTACTGATTCAAATCTAAAAAGAACCAGAAATGCCAATAAGATACTTGTTCCTCATTTTCCTTTTTCATACATCAAAAGATTTGGCTGGATAACCAAATGCGTACATCGGTAAAGCACAACCGCAGAGGACATCTTAGACAATGTATTCTCCGTGCTGCAAAATAAAAGTATTCTTCCTTTAAGAATATTAATAAACCTTTAGGAATACTAGAGAACATCTTTAAGGAACTGAAACATAAAAATTGCTAGAAATAATTTAGAATTAGTTTAATTATTAGAAGTAAATTCTTATCAAATTATTCTAAAAGGAATGCAAAGCATTGCCGTTATTTAATAGCACAAGTTTAACCTTATTTATTGTGTTGAGCTCTGTTCATCTTAGAATTTAATTCCTTCTCCCAACACACACTCCCAGGCATGTGGGAAGAAGGGAAACAAATGCAGAAACTGGAAAAACCAGAACAACTTCCAGATGCCCAAATACGCCACAAAGTTGGCAATGGACAATTTAGGGGAGAAAAAAAAGTGGGTTTACAGTAAAAATGCAGACAATGGAACTAAACCCAGGTAATTCAAACATTACTGTTTGCTTTCATCAATAGGTCATCCAGTAAAACTGAAATGCAAAATATCTTAAACCGTCAAAAGTAATTTTTTAAAATTTAACACAAACGAAAACATACGTATTTTTATCACTACAACCTACTGAAGTATGGCACAACCAAAAAAGGACGTAAAAAGTTTAATTGAAAAGTAGTAACTTTTTGTTGTGTTGATTTTGATAAAGCATTCTTAAAAGCGGGACTATAATTCCACAGACAATTCACAAGTAGGTTTGAAAAGGAACGTCCCCCGAGAGCAGTGTTCTACCACAACTGGACAATAAGATTTCCTTGCATGTTTTTTTCAAAACTCACAGGTAAATGCCATGGATGGAAACACTGTACTCAACCTGAGACTTTCAGGGTTATCCAAATTTCATGCACTCAGAAACCTCTGGCAGACTGTTCTCTGTCTCTCTCTCTCTCACACACACACACGCCTCACACTGTTTAAAAGTGCAATTTCTTGTCTAATCCAGCATGTTGCCTGACCTTTCCCAAGAGAGAGCTGTAAACCCAGTTCCAAATATTTCCTTGAAAGCCTCAGTGTATTCAAAGCATTGCCATAGCACTACTGAGGCATCTGCCAGTAATTTCAAAACCATCACCCTGCTCCCGTCAGGGAAATGCTTCAGTTTAAGAGATCATCAGGCTGGCAGTACAGAAGACCTAACATATTAAAATCTGGATTTCTTTTGCCTTTTCAGAGCTGTGAGCATGAAGATAAGAAGAATATACTATAGGAAAAGTACAAGGATATATCAGAAAGCTAAGACAGACACTGTGACACCGCTATGTGAGAATCCACAGTACATTTAAAAACTATTTGGATGTCAAATCAAGAACAGCACTGGGAAGACACAGGAGAGAGGGGAGGAGAAAAAATTTAAGGCAATATTTGCCAAACAACAACAACAACAAAAAAATCAGTAAGGAAGGGAAAAAAAAACCACACAAAGAAAAAGAATCCACCAAAACCCAACCAAGCCACAACAAGCATACTGGCATGGGGAACTGACCAAAAAGGAAAGTCTCTGCCATAGAGGAACACTCATATTAAATAGTGATAAAAACCTGCAGTAAACCCTGAAAGCAAAGTTCCAGCTGAAACGCCTTGGTCCTGCTTGACCTTGCATTGCCTCCTAAGGATGAAATACAGGCAGCTGGATCCCATTTTCACAGATGCCTTCTGTAGAGAAAAGCCCATTTCTAATAACTGTTGTGAATGGCTTGCAAGTAGCAGGGTTAGATGGGTCAGTAGCAGTAAGCACGGGTTTGTAAGGAGCAACCAATACTGAAAAGAACCCTCACCTGGTCTGCCTGCTTTGTCTTCCATGCAATTGCAAACTACGGGCAGTTTTATCCAAGTGCCACAGCCCACATTCAAAATGCAGACACGCACACATAGTGTAAGGTTTAGCACATACCAATTAGATAGCCTGTATAGTTAATTTGTAATCTGCAAGCTATTTACCACCAACTAAATCATCTTGGTAGCATCCATATGCTGTGTCTTATTGTGATAATGTTATAGATAAAAGAAAAAAGGCTGAAAGCTTCTCTGCTATTTTTTAAGGCCAAAGATGCATTCAAATTGAGACCCAGGCCACCACTAGATTTTTACTCTTTCTGCTCTCTTTAAAACCCATTTTGACTGTGATTACATTTGGCATTAATTTATGTTGCAACATAAAAAAAAAAAATAAAAATCAGTGCTGCAATTTTTGACCCATTCATCCTCAAACTACAAGTTTGTTAAGACTTATATTCTGAAAGCTATACTCACCTGAAATGCATTTTAAAAATTCATGGTCAGTCACCCAGAGAAATATGGTTTTGGTTATGAAGAAAGGGTATAAACATAAGACAAATAAAGGCTTCTATAAATCGAAACAAATAAAAAAGAAGTCCAGACCCAAAGCCAACTGAACAAAAGGCAAAAATTCCTGAAGTTCAGTTATATTAATTTAGCTGGATCAGTGGTTCACAGGAACATGAATATCTTTCATGAAATTTTTAAAACAAACCTCTGCTCAGTATCAAACCACATCTTCCTCTCAAGGAGGCCTAAATCACAAGGCCATAATACAAATATGTTGAGATTCTGCATGTATCAGCATGGTTGGAATGTTTTTTGTAGTATATATTAAGCTTTCCCTCACTTTCAGGAATCCATGGCAGTCTACGTTATGTAACTTATTCTCTTATTATTCATGTTGTCCTATAACTTAATTAGATGTATCACTTAATCAGACGTACATGCTATTTGTGTGTACATTATTATCTATGCTCCATCTCACCTTTTTGAAATACTAAAAGTCTATGAATGCAGAAAACAACATTTTTTGGCATTAGTCTGTGGGAGTTGTGTATTATCCCTAACTTATGTCAGTGAAAACATTCTCGACACACCCACGGATGCTCTTTGGAGTCCTCATGTATATTAGCATTCTTCCTACCCCACATGCCTATCTGCGTAGGCTTAGTATCAAGGAGGAGCAGAGCGAGGTTAAGCGTGGTGTGATACACTGTCTGTGCCCTCCTGTTTTGGCACTTGCGCTGCCCTTAGCAGCAGCACTTTCCCAGAGAAGCGAGACTCCCAGACGTCTGCATCCAGTGAACTCTGTTGCCAGCCTGAAGCTCTGTCTCGGAGTCCCTCTGCAGTTCTAATGTCACGAAATGCTAACTTATGCTTGAGAGCACCTTCATTTGCTAAAAACCTTTTAGAAATTATATCCTCCTACTGACTTGGGTTTTTTTCTATTTAACAACAGATATATACGTTGCTAGACTCACCACCCATTGTGGAGTTTGTTTGGAACACTAAATCTGAGGTTTAACAAAACGTTGTTGTATTTGACTCTTGTGTCTACAACTGAACAAACATAGCTTGAAAGGCAGACTATCCCTTTCTCACACGAGCTAAGCAATGGTTGAAATTCCTCACACAATTCCAAAACTCTAACTGGGAAATATTTTTCTCGAGTAAAAGCACCATTTCTCCAAACAAACATCCCCCTCACACCTTCTAGGACTTTCCAGAAAGTCTTATATAGAAACACACACTTACTCATCACACCAAGACAACATACACTAGAGAGAAATTTTAGAAAAAAATTAGGAAAATAGTTGTGATTGAACCACAGAGAAAATAAGATGCTACATTAGAATTGTTACTGCTTTCACAGTGTATCTGAAGGTATCAAAACCTGATTATACCTTCTAAGAGAGGTTGAATATTGCTGCTGAAAATGTATTGCTGTGTCCCTTTGCTTCATTAATGTGTCAATCTGTTTCTGAAGACGTCTGTTCTCCTCCTCAGCCTGTTCTAGGCGGCTCAGATCCGTATTGTGACTTGCAATCTTCTCATTGTACCGTTTCCTTAGGGCATCATAATCCTTTTTCACACCCTCTAGCTTGTCCATTGCTGTATCGTAAAGTTTATTTAATATCTCCGATGACCCGTTTTGCTTCATAACCTAAAAAAAAAAAGGCAGAAACTGTATTAATAAACTCAGTTTTTAATCAGTCCAATAAATTTGATTTAAAATATATATAAGAAACCACATTAGAACAAAAATGTATTGACTAATTTTAATAACCATTCTTTTTAATGACTAAGGAAACACTAAGCCTCTTCTAAGCATTGCTGTTACTCTAAGCATTACTTTATCTGCTTAATGTTAACTGGGAAAAAAAAATAATCTGTATTATCACAAATTAGAGTGCACAAGTTGATGAAAGTCTCTCTCTAATGGTAACTGCTACCAACAGTTATTAAACTCACGTTGTTTTCGAAGTCCTTTGTAGTTTTAGCAAGAGGTAATGGTTAGATGGTTAACAGAAATGATAGCTGTAATTTAGGAAATAACCACGAGGTGGCATTCATGACAGGTTGCCCGTATCCTCCATGAACAAATTAATAATTTAAAACTTAAAGAGAATAAAATCTACCCTAAATACGTTATACACATAGGCGTATATTTTAATATTCATACAATATTTCATCTGGGAAATACCCACTGAGGTTTGTGCTTCAAAAGCTATCCATAAAATATGAAGAGGAAGAGAAAAATCCATTTAAACATTAATAAAGTCTGACCTGGATCTTAGTTTCAAATTAATTTCCACTGACATAAGAATCTTGTTGTAAATATGAATGTTGATGATAAATGACCAGCAACAGCAACAGAAATGCCCTAATAAGCTTCAGCAAATCTAGTCCTTCTTCCGTCTCAAAAGGCAAAAAAAATGTGCCTGAAATGACGCCTTACCTCCACCCCCTCAACTTTAAAAAAAAAAAAAAAAACAACACTAGAAAAAGAACCAACCCACACTGTTATGCTCATTTTTTCTGTTTTTGTCTTTTAAACTGAAATTTGGCCTTGATAAAGCCATGAGAAGAAAGAGAAATACTCTCTATATAAAGGTGCTAGGAATTTATATAATCTTAGCATTAGTCTAAAAAGGTATGTCCCTAACTACCTGAAAATCAGAAGTATTAAAAAATTAGAAGGAAAAAAAAGACAGAAAACGTGAGCTTTATAAAAAAGCCCCAACCACCTTATATGTACAAATTGGCTCCTCATCTGCTTTTGAGTCTTATATTCAGAGTAAGGACCAGTTCCTGAACATGGAAGAATGTGGATGCCTGCAGACCAAAGGAAAGATCGAAAGAAACTGCCGCTCTTTGCCTGATACTCACTGCCCAAGGCAGCAGATAACAACCGTCGCTGTCAGGAAACCACTTTTCTACACGAGCACGACACGAGAGATGAAGTTCTTCAGCCTGACGCTGGTCTCCTTTAACTAACCAAGATCTGTAAAAGCAGCGAGTTACTGTTCATAAAGCAGTCCTGGAACAAGGCTGCACTTTGGCAAGAGTTTCATTGGCATGGCTATTTCCACATACATCCCTATCGGTGGACTCAGTACCATAACTCCCAGAGCTGGACCCATGACCAGCTAGCGTGCTTCAGTGAACCATTTCGGATATGCTAAAAGTGATAAACTGTAGGCATACGTAAAGTGTAAATGCATGTTGATTTAAACCTGCTCAAGAAAGCCACTTTCCTGAAGACTACTTCCCAAAGCATTCTGAGAACAGGTTTCAAAACCAAGTATTTAAGAATCCAAACAGAAACAAACCACTTCTCGCTATCTAAAGCATATATGGTATGTCTTTTTGCTGAAAACACACTAAATAATTAAAGAAAAGAAGGATGAATATACTTGAAATTGGATGGAATTCAGCATAAACTTGCTAACACATTTGATGGAGGAAGGCAGAAATGCCGTAAACAGGAAGGAGTGTAATAAGGAAGGTCTCCCATTCAAAATCCCGGTCTGAGAAAAAGTAAATAGTCCCAGCTGGACCAAGGAAAACAGCCATGGCAACAACAAACTTCATATGGGAGCAGCAGAAACTTAAGCTGGTCAGCTGCTACACAGCAAATCCATGACAATCCCACGCGAAGAGTAACCCCATCAAAAGGTTTTGCTCTCTGAGGCCACCGAGATGTTGTGTTTTGCTACGGCCTGACGACGAAGCAACACGTCAGAGGGATCAACATAAATAGTGGTAGACTAATTGAGATGAGAAATGACACGGACAAGATAAGACTCTTGGCGCCCCTTCAAGACACCATGATTCACTCTGACATGCTGAGAAACGGAGTTACACAACTTTCTCACTGAGAGCCACATACACAGTTTTCTTTAAAGGTTTAATCGTGATGCTGACATGAGACTGAATTTCTTTAAATAAATACTGACAGTGATACTTTAGCTTCCTTCTGTGCTGCCAGATAATTTTAAGCTTCAGGACAGAACCTGAAAACACAATAGCCTTCTCCTGGAGGTTTTGTATCCCTGCTTTGCAGCCTGGGAAACTGAGGCACAGAGCAATTAAACGATTTGCCCAGGCTTACACAGAAAACCATTTCTGCTTCACAGAACATCAGCCATCTTCTGAACCAAGCCACAAAACCATTTCACAGCAGAGCTCCCAGGATAACGTTAGAGGAAGGGAACAAAAGGAAATACAAATCCTCACTCCTCTTGGCACCAGCCCTCAAGCACCTCCTAAAGCGCCATTGAGCACATCCAGCTTGCTTTGACCTTTGCCCCTCATACCCTAGCAAATAATTATTTTTGTTTGCATAGGTTTTGCTTCTGCAGCCCAATGTTTGACTTGCCAGTTTACCCTGCGAATCAGCCTACACACAGTTAACCCAGATATTCTGTTTAACCATTCCACATGCTACTGTAACTATTCCCACTAAATGATCAGACTTTTCCACAGGTGAACCGTGGACCTAATACGACCAGTTGCTCCTTACTATTACTCTTCCTTTTCTTTCTTCAGAACGTATGAAACACGTTGTCCTAGAGACAGCCTGTTATATACAGCTCTGAAATGTCCGCTTCTTCCTGAGCAGCTTATCCTTCTTTGTTTCAAGTTCAAAAACATTAATCAACCTGTAGCTTTGTTCTAACTGAATACTATCTGCAAACCTAAATAACCAAACGTAGCTCGATCATTCCCTCAAACCATTACAGTGTCACTGGAATAATTAAAACAAAAAAAAAAGAAGTGCCCCAACCCATCACTCATTTTTTTTATTGTTATACTTTCCAAAAACTAAACATAGCATGCATAGCATGTTTAAAGCTAGCCCTGTCCCATAAAATACCCCAGAAAAAAAGTCATCTTTGTAATCACTTTGCAACTTCAAGCTAGGATTCTGATGCGTCTCCACCTACTTAAAAAAAAATATCATGCATATACAATATTCCTCATGTACATTTTTCTTCATCTCTGCATCAAATTTTCTTCATACCATCTAAAATTCTATATCCCTCATTCTTTTTCCCAGCTAAAAACAGAAAATCAATTAGTATCCAAGATCTCATTTTCTCCCCTGGTGCTGTAAAATGTAAAGCGGATGTTTTAGAATGACTAAGACGTATTCAGTTTTATTGTCTTCATTTATCAAAGGAGCAATTAATGATCTTTTCTAGCACTTACACTATGAGCTGTAGCTTACCTGCTGCTGCTGGCTGCGCAGGTCCGTTATCTCTTTCTGATCCTCATCGTGAAGTCTCTTCATTTCCTCACATGACTGCTGGAGATGATTATGTTCTCGCACCAACTGCGTGTTTTTCCTCTTCAAGGTATCCATGTCCTCCTTCAGCTGTGACTGGTCACTCAGCAGCCGACTGTGCAACGTGCTGGCATGGCACACAAAAAACCCTCTTAGAGGCCAACTTGCCAGGACAGAGTCCTGGACTAATTAATTTCAAGCAAGAGTTTCCTACCAAGAAAGCAGGTCATACGAACTCAATTCTGCATATCTGAGTACTCCAAGCACCAGGAAAACAAAATAATCAAAACCAAACAAGGACAAAAATATGAAAATACATGAAAGTACACAGTACTTTCAAACAGCCTCAGAAGAGATGATGGATTTACGCCACACATCAATGTCATTTCATAGCCATTTTAACAGCAAGCAGGTAGACAAACAGAAATGGTGTAATGTGCGCATAACACGATCCTGGAGATAACAGGAATTATCCCACTAATCACCTTCACTTTCTCTTGGGCCCCTCAGCTGAGCAGCAGCTAACCAAAATACAGGTGAACTCTACAAAAATCTCCTTGTATGCTGTTGTTTTGAAAATAAACAAACAGAAAACCCAACCAAAAAAACCCCACAACCAACAAAAACACACTATGTATGTTTCAACTACATTCAAGCAGGTAAAAAGCTAACAGAGTTACACCAAACTTCATTATGCAAGCCATAATTATTGAAAGAAATACGCCCTCACTTAAAAATTAAACAACTGAGCGCCACACGATGAGGCTATCATTCAGATTATAATTCAAGGTAGGAGTCCAAAATTAGACCAGACCCCTGCTGAAAAAGAGCAAAAAAATCAACTGTATGTATTTTACTACCACCAGATGAAATGAAGAGTGACATTTGGATACTGCCAAGTATTTTTGTTGTTGAAACAGAATGATTCAAACTGAACTCTCACACCTGCTGATAAAGTGTTTGAAGTCTGTATTTATAAAAAAACCCCATACACATATAACACAGCAATTTATATTTTAGAACACTTTGTATTTATTCCTTATGAAGTGAAATACCAACATTTCCTGCACAGTGACCTAAAGCATTTAAAAAAAAAAAGTCTTCCTTAAAATTAAGACAACCTGATAAAAAAGCACCTTCGATAAATTATATTTGCACAATTAAATACACATAACCTTTACATGTAGGTTATTAATCTGTTACCTGTTATTCAGATTTTGTTGGAAATTATAAATTCTTTGGAATGTTAACTTCTTTTTTTTAAAGCATGGTGTTCTAAGTATTACTGCAGGAGAAAATCACATATGCATAGTGTATTCTACTCGATTCCTTTCTCTACCCTGAGAATTACTCATAGATCATCAGGAATTACACGTATGGATTTCAACATGCGTTATCATGTTTTGGACACCTAAACTCCAACAGTGAGTTTCAGCCTCCCTAAAGTTTTAAGTAGGAAATTGAATTATTTGAATCCTGGTAAATAAGTTCTTACAATAAAGAGAATTACCTCTAAATGAATTAAAATATGCTGTACTTTCTTCTGACCAGATAATCTTAGTCTGTAGCAAGTATAAATGGGAAGCTTGTACTTGTCTATGTGCATCATTTTGCAGAAGCTAAATCGTTGGTCTCCGAGGAAAATGGCCATATTCTTGCTATACTTGAGTATTTCTATCAATCACTCAGCTTTTAACACTCAGAGTTTTTCTTCTCATATGAGAGGGTAAATCCTTTTCTACTATCATGAAAATAGCAAATTAAACAAGAGCGTAACACAGTGTGGTTTCAGGGACTACAGAACTCCTAAATAAGGTAAGCAAAACACGAATTTTTTAGGATAAAGAATACCAGCATTTCACGTCAGCATTGGATGGACATAAGTAATTCAGCTTGGAAAAAAAAAAAATCCATCTACAACGTACAGAACACTAACGCTTTGCACAGAAATCACCAGCAAATTAAAGTACTTGAAAATCCTCAAATGAAACTTAGGAATAAAGCTCTTCGCAAAGAAGCCACACAACTTGCTACATCTGTACCTGTTGACAATCTTTAAACTATTTTCAGGTTTTTGAAGAATGTAAGGAAATGAAGCCTGTCTTTAAAGGCTTGAAGAGTCATGGGTAGAAGTGCTAGGTAAGAACTAGCAGCTCCCAATGAAAACAAACGCTGTCATTAAATACTAGTCATATCTTATAGTGTAGATTTAAGTGAAATAAACTTCAAACCAAGAATTTATCTACATTTCTATTTCTGAGCTGTCTTCCTTTCAAGTGAAGAAAACATGTTCTTACTTGTATCAATGACTGTTTTTTCAACAGAAATACAAGGTAGAAATATTCGCCGATTTCTGCCTATGTTATTGCATTTTCATGAACACTTACAATTGGTCTAAGCCTGTGTTAAAACTTACGCAAGTCGGCATAAGAGCCGACTACTAAAAAAACAGTAACAAATGACATTCTCTCAAATGATATTCTGCTCTCCAGCCTGACAGTAAGGTTATTGAATTGTAACTCAATTGCAAGTCAGTAAGTAGGCTTTCCTTGTCAGTGTCCCATCAAGACATCAGGGATTTCTATCTCTGATTCTTCAAAATAAAACAAGCAATCCATACTTTATCATTTCAAATAGGCCTGAAATATTTTATCTGATGCATACAAACATTAATCTTGCGCTTAAAGTGGAAAAACAGAATTAAAAAAAAAAAAAAAAAACAAAACAACTTGATTGTCATGTTCTAATACTTTATGATCCAGCACAGACTGATAAACTCTTACCTCATATAGCTTTACTAATACTTACTGATAAAAGTCTGCCTCTTTTGCTGCTTCTTCACACCTTTTTAGTGTCTTGGTGTGTTGATTCTGCAGAGACTGTAGGTCTGACATGGCCTTCATGCACTGAATCTTCAGTCTTTCGTAGTCATGGTTTGGTTTTGGACTAGGCCTGGTGTGGAAAAAGAATATGAAGTCGAACATCAGCTACTAAAGAGAAAAAAAGGCTGGAAATTACTATCCAATAAACAAACAGTATCACATAACTGTTGATACTTTTATTGTGCTTTAATTTAAATAGACCACTTCACATTAAGTTGCAACCACAAATAAAAATTCACTGGCTTTAACCTGTATTAGTCTTATACGGAGTCGTAACATCTAATAATGAGATACTTCTGCCTAACACTAACACAGCCAAAAATAGTCCTGAGTGAGCAGGTACCTCTCTTCCCAGCAGCCGTATTACCACGGAGCAGAACTGTCATTTGATACAAGAACAAGTCACTGACAGTACGCTCAGCTTTCCTGTGCCACCGTGTCCAAAGAAAATGCCCAGAGCTGCAGCAAGAGCAGGGCTGAAAAGGGGATGCCGAAGCCAAGCGGGGGCTGCACGGAGACCTGGGCTAGGGAAAACTTCTTATCTAGGCAGTGGCTGGAGGACCTCGTTTACAGGTCCCTAGGAAAACCAGCACTGGGGTTGAAAGAAAGAATTTCAACAGGACAACAAACGCATGCATCTGTGTCAGCAGAATTTGACCACTTTGACTAATCGAACATTGAACTTAACTAATTTGACCAAGTCATTCTGCTGAATTACATATCTGACTGAGTGTTACCACGTTCTTTTAAACTACTATAAACGAATGAGAAAACATGTCAGAATCTACCTCACATTTCCATAAGATAACCCAAATTTTGTTCAAATAATTATTAGGAATATCCAAGACAATACAGTCTCCAAAAAGCAATTTTCAGTAAGCTGAACAAAGTGAAAGCCGAAGTCAATCAAAAGAAAATTCCTGACTGTGTTTGTTTGTTTGTTTGTTTTAAGTCTATCAGGATCACTGGGAGGAGAAATTTTCTAAAATAATCTACCTTGTCAAGCAATTGACCAACACAGATTATGTCTAGAATGTGTGGCCATTGCACATGATACCTTTCTTTATTTATTAGAAAAATCATAAATCATGCTAGAAACTAAAGTAGCAGGATTATGCCTTCTTGCTCTGAAGCACTAAGCTTCTAAAAGAGTCTCTACATTGAGCTGTTCCTCCTCTACACGGTCACAAAATTTTTGCACCATTGAATTTTCTAGTTTCAAAATGAAGCTTCTGACAGCTGTCCCTGTGTCACCTCCTGGGTCTCTTATAACTGCACAGGCAATGAAAAAAAAACCAAAACAAAAAGAAAACAATTGCTTTCTAATTTGATTCTATTTATTCTCGTATCAGATTTGCTCTGTTGCTGCACAGAACACCCTTCCTCCCTCCCACCTCACTCTCTCCCTAACGGCTTCGCTGGAAGCGCAGCCCGAAAAGCCATCAGGATCCTCTTTGCTTCGTACAAAAACAGCAACACAGATTCTGGAACTGAAATGCAGCTGGCAATTGAATCGAAATGAAAATGGTTTCATACTGCTGCAGTGGTGAGAGTTTTTTAAAAAAAAAACAAGGAACGGCAGCCACATCTGACTCACAGACTTTTAGGGAGCGTGTGTATGACATGCAGGTGCTTTTTAGCAACCCTGTTGCATTTGGGTTGCTGCGTAGGAAAGCCTTCAATTGTAATTCCTCTTTTTCTTCTTTCTCCAGAGAAGTGCTCCTGAGGAAAACAAAACCAAAAACCCCTTCCTTGACTGGCAGACTTTAGTAACAATTAAAAGCCAAATTCATATAAGTAACCAAATATTCAAGTCACATCTTCAGGGATGTCTTCTAGGTTTGTTTTTTTAATTGACTGTTTAGGGGTGCCAAAAGAAGTAGTATGCTATTCACACAGTGCTAGAGACATATTACTGCAAGTACTGCAGCGTTATTCTTTTACAATACAACTCTAGTTAGCATAAATAAAACTCAAATTGAAATGTTCACACCCTTGACAGAATCACTAAAAACCTAAGTATTGATGTAAATTAGACTTTAGGGTGAAATTATTGAAAGTAGACACCATCTGTCCACCACAGTCATTATAATGACAACATTAATTGAAGTACAGTTTAACTCTCAGTTGAAGCATTACGCTTACTGAGACCCATTAACACACGCTCATATTAATCTTGTAATCATAAATCCATATTTCTGCAAAATACTTCAGTGTATGAATTTTTACTAAAGGATAACTATTAGGTCAGTCTCAAAGCTATGGTGAGAACTTGTTCTATAAGTCTAACATCAATCACGTGTATTTCATACATTGCTGAAGTAACACTAGCATTACTCAAGAAAAAAACCAAACAACCTATTAACAAATGGATATCATGTAGGTAACTACAGAAGTTAGCCTACCTACACAATGAGGAAGGAGCAACAATGCCTCCAGTATCATCCTGCATTCTAGCTCACCTACATGAAACAAAAAACAACAGGATAGCCAAGGCCATATGTTCCGCAGTGCTGTTCCAAGGGTTTATGTCTCAGCAAGAAAAAGAGGGATATGCACAGGAGGAATATTGGTCAGAAGTCAAAAATCAAAACGCAGTCCATTCAAACGCACGTAGCGGTTGGCTCTTATTTAAGTAAGACCACCACAGTTTTATGCTAAAATGCTTCACAAAATACAGAAAACTCTGATTTCAGTAAAGGAGAGGTGTCAGTTACTCTTTTGGAAGCATCGGTTCAAACGTTAACAAAATTTAAAATGCTAGCGTCAAAGGTCCAACTTTTTTCTGATGTTTATATAACAACTCTAAAACCCCTTTGTATTCCTGTGGAATTACCCTGACCATAAATCAAGGCCGCAGTGAGACTGACATTTACGTATATCTAATGCTGACAGAAAAGCTAATGCCAACGGCAGACCCAATTTTGTGGGCAAAGCCTACCCAACAACTTGAAAGTGTTTTCATTTCTATTGCAGTTCCAGCGCTACCAACAACTATTACAGATTACACATCAAACAGCTTCTTCTCAAAGGCGGTTTTCAGGGGGTTTATTGTATTGCAGTTCTCTCCTACATCAGTAGTAAGAATAGCAAGTTTGAGTCTATAAAGTGTACCTTGAGCACACCAAATTATTTGGTCAAATCTTAATCACCATAACACGTGCCCGTATACAGTCACTGTCAAGTGACACAAGCACAGCATGAGCAATCCTACTCCTGTCCAGCAGGATGACACACGTTCATCTGATTCAGCACATCGCAATCCACTCCTGTGCCTCCTCTTCCACTGCTCTAGACTTAGGCAACGCCTGCTTTGGAAAACAGCTCTGGGTTTTGCAGCTGCCAGCCTTCCCGGCCAGTGCAGACCAGCCTACCAGTGTGTTGTGAGCTGCAACTGTTTTGAAGCATGCCAGCGTGACCTGTCAAGATCTGCCTCTGCACCACCTGCATTAGGTACAGCCATGGTTCAAGTGGCATATGCAGCCAGGAAAGCAAACGCCCTTGTTTGCTCATAAAAGTCACCATCTAAATAACAATCTTTCAGCTTTCACCGTTCAGCATAACAGTTTGCAGTGTCTGGGCTTCGACTCCTGAAGTCTGAAGATTAGTTTTATATGAGGAAAGAACCCAAAACAAAGTAAGGAAAAAAAAAAAACAAACCACCAACAACAAACCACCAGCAAGCTTTCAGAAACCATAGATATGGATGAGAGGAGGAGTAGTTGCTTTTACACTGAAGGAAAAAAATGTCAACTAATAATCTTTATTCATTTCCCACTCTTCAAATATTTAATTGTTTGGAAGGCAGCATCCTCCATCTAACACACACTCTCCAAGCACTGCCCAAATGCAATGTTTATTTTGATGAGTTGTTCTCTAAGCTGTAAACATTTATATTTTCCACAACATACAAACCCTACACTGGCAGCAGAAGATTGATTTAACAATTAAAGAGAAAAAAACTAGGGCAGTCTAGAGGACAGCTTATCAGAACTTTATTAATAGCATCCTGGATTATGGAGAGCATAAAAGCTATAAAATCCTCAATGCCTAAGCTCTAGCGACTTCAAATAAGAAATCCCTCTGTATAAATAAGTAACTGGAAGCTACACAAAAGATATTGACATTTGACAACCTCTTTCTCTCCTGTACCCACGTCACTTGGAGGCCCTTAGACAGAAACGATTCTCTTAAAGTAGCCCTCAGAACTCATGGGGGGAGGAAGGGGGTATTAAGATGGGTAGCTAAGGAGTGAATAAAATGCCCAGATTCTCTCAATTCCAGTTCACCATCTCAAATTTTGACCTTACCTCGTAAGTTTAATAAACCACCTTACCATGTACAGATAGAGCTGATGAAATAACACATACAAACAACAAATAAAACATTAAAGTTCTGAAAAGCTATGCATCGTGACAACACCTCCCAGAAAATCTGTTCTTTGCTCTTATTTCAGATTCAGTGACAGACGATTTTTTTCAAGGTTCAAAAAATTTGTCTTCGCTGTGCTTACTGCAGGCAAGAAGTGCCCGCTCAGTGTGCCCAAAGTCACATTTAAAAACATTAGCAGAGCTGTAACCCTCTAAAATAAACCAGTTCTGTTTCCCATCCAATAAAACCCTTATCTACAACTAACTCATATGCTCCCTGAGTACTACTATCTTCCTCATAACTTATCAACCCGCATATTGGAATGAGCTGCATAAGGCTGCTGGCCATTAACTAACTTTGAGCACATGTTGTTTTAATTTGGCAGCACCCATAACTTTTCAGTGGAGGTGAGTTCCTTACTCTCAACATGTTAATGCTACGCAGTCCCTCAATATATTTATAGCAGAATATATATCTTCTAAAAAACACTTACTCCCCTCAACAGAAGTCCAAATGTCTCCCCCCTTGCAGAAGCACAGGAACAGCTATTTTTTTTTTTCCCCCTCTCCTCATTTCTGTCCTCCAGCCAAGTATGCAGAGCTATTTCCCTCTTTTCTCTCCTGCTTTCAAAACAACAAATGGTTCAGCCACTGTTCTTTCTCTGCCCACAACATAACCCAGGAAGCCTAAACAACTTGTTTGCTTTCTTCTCTCAACATAGAGATGAGACTTACTCCCCCCCCATTCCCACAGCAAAATCGCTGGAGAAGGCAGGAATAGGCATTCAGCAGACAGCTCTGAAACCTGAATGCTACACATACATCACCACCAGGATGCAGGTAGGTTACATGCAACGTATGTATACGCATTGTAATATTCTTGCTGCTTTACAGGCAAGCAGGAGTCAAGACACTTGAAAACACTACTGAGGACTAAATTAAAATGTACTGAAGACTAAATTAAAATGTTACATTTCCTTTATTTTCACCTGCAATCATCAAAAGTCGATCCAGGAGATGAAAGTGCAAGTCGCTTGCGCAGCTCATCCCTCTCGCGAGTTACTTGACGGAGCTGATACAAAATCGTTTCCAGCTTCTCACTCATCTGTCTTGTGTCTATCACAGGTGGTGGAGATGATGCTTTACCAGTCGTACCTGACCAAGAGATAAATAATTGGCAGTCAGAGAACTCCTCAAAAGAACAATACAACTTCACAAAAGAAGTTAACACTAGTTTAAAAAATCCTATATTTTTGGTTGCAGAATCCTGTTCAAACATGAAACAAGTCATGGAAGCTTTCATCAGTGAGTTGACACAAGAATAACTCCAATTCAGTCAGACCCCATGCTAGCAGAAAGGCCCTATCTGTGTGGCAAGTTAAGCTTGCATAAATGAGTAGGTTCCTTGTTTTCTCATGAACTTACAAGTTGCCAAAATGCAAGGCAAGTTTGCAGTCACAATTGCAAAGACCTCAGAAACTACCACAGTGACAGAGGCCATAGGTGCGAAGTTATTTCCAATAAAGAACCATGTTCTTGCTTCCAAAAAAAAATAAAATCCACCTGCATCTACTTGCCCCGGTGACAGCAAAGAAACTGTTACAGCACAGGGGTTCCTTTCCACTTCCTTTATCTAGCAGCACAGACATATTATTCTACTATATTCTTCTGCCAACATTTATTGTTAACGCAATTCTATGCTTTCACATGTCGCAGTTTATCAGTCTAGTATGCGAAGTTAAAGATTTGACTTGCCAACAAATCATGAGAAACGAGCTTCATTTTTAACAACATTGGCTAAAACGAGCACATTACAATCACTGCAACTGGACTACACATCAAATTTCCTCTAAGGGGCAGTCACACATTAAAGAGTTTCGTGGCATCTTTCAATTCTTAGCTTTCTTAATATCAGAGATGAACAATGATGCCTACTGTCTTCTCAGACAGCTATGCCAACACAAAGAGGTCTTCTTCCACATGAGAGATGGGAGTGTGGTATGTTATGTTTCACAATATGCTGACAATTAAGTCAACTGTAATTATAGTTCTGCCCATTTTAATCCCAGGCACATGAGAGCAAACTCAAAGATATAGGTCACAGATGAGAAAGTTAAAGGTCTAAATGTATCCAGCAGACTACTATTTTCTACGCAAAACAGAAATTCTAGAAATAGTTTATATAATTATACACTTGAAACAAGTTGCTAACGTATGTAGTAACTTGTTAGGATGTACCTTTATTACGCCTCTTTTTTAAATGAGGAAACAAAAGACACAACAGTAAAATAATGCTCTCTGATCACTGTCTTTTCAAAGAAAAAAATTCAAACAAAGTAATTTCACCTGATCAAATGCTAACGAGTTGCAAGGATTGGCTTATCTCTAAACCCAGTTCAGGAAGGTATTGCAGAATGCAAAAACTCCCTCCAACTTTTAAGTAGAATTACCTGTGCTTTAAAGTTCCCACACGAAAATAACGGCAGGGTCAAGGCTATCATACATACAGCATCTAGAATAATAGGATCCTTGTTCTCATTCCTTTCAGCTGTTACTGTAATTCTATAATGAGAATTTATGAGCACAGACTGTTCTTTTAATCTAACTATTGCATAATAATGTATGTAAATGCTCTAATAGCAAACTGAAGAAAAAAAAATGCAGGAACTGCCGGCATTCTGCGGAAAGACACAAACTCACATCGTTCAAAAGAATTCACAATGGAGGCTGCATCTGGGCTTTCTCCTACTACTTTGTTTCACTCCTCCGTCCAGATGGAGTCCCTTCATCCATAAGGACTAAGGATCTCACCCTTTTAAAGCGCAGTTATCCTTTCTTTTTCTAAAAATAGAACTATTCTACATAATTTTTAAGCAAGATCATACAAAAATCAATAATAATACAAATGCACTACCCCACGTTCATTATACATGGAACAAACAGGGGAAAAAAACCAAGTGGACTGATAAAAAAAGTCAGAATATGTATTCATTTGGAATAGTTTAGACACGTCAATGAGCAGGGAATTTCATAAACAAATTAAAAGATACGGACAGACAAACCTAATTCAGGTACTGACATGTTGCATGGTCTTGGGTAAATGCTGTGGCAGCCCTCTCACTTGAACTGACACATCAGAATACGTGTAACACTGAAAAAGCCCCTTTCTCACAGAGGAGCTTATCTGTCATCCCAGGGCTGCTTGCGAGCAAAACAGATGAACAGGATGCGAGGGGCAGAAGAGGAAGGAGGAGATAAATCAGGAAGGCTGGTGTGCTTTACAGGGAGGAAAGGGCATTGGATTAACAATAGTCCACCACTAGTATCAGTGTTAACCCCAGCAGCAGTCCCACGGACAAAGTCCGCTACACAACTCCTACACAAACATGCAATGGCTGCTCTGGGAATCTAAAACGTAGTAAAAGGAGATAAAGAGTTATACCATGTCTCCTCCACCTCTTTCCCCCCTAGCTTTGACAACATCCCAGTGACAACCTTCTTCAGACGAGGAGAACACCTGCGCACACAGTCCCAAAACCGTGCCAAGCAAGACAAGACTGCTTTAAACAAAGACAAGCAAAGCAGCCTTAGGAAAGAAGCTTTCTTGACTAACATGAAGCCATTCATCCTAGTACCAGAAAAGGTTATTTTTCATTAACTTGTCACTTTTTACAAGTACATCAACAAATACCTTCATCTCAAATGCAATGAATGATATTGTAAACGCATAATGGTATAATGGCTAAGAGATGTACGCCTTTTAAGTGCCGTAAAAACACAGATCACTACGATCCAGATATGCCCCCTCTTATCCTTAAAAGAAATCCAAAAAGTTTATCTTTGCTTGATTTACTAACAACCTTACATTTTCAACAGCTGCACAAAAGGTCTCATAAATGTTAAACTAGACTTGAGGATGCTCAAAAAAAAAAAAACAAACCCAAACTAACTACAAACTTCAGTAAACTCTGCTTTCATCAGAAAAACTCAATACTCTTCCTTTAGAGGGGCTTTTATAGCTGAATGCTGTAAGTGTTTTCTTGCATTTGACATCTTGATGCAGTAGAAGGAAAGTGACCTGTGCTTCCAGCTTTGTATTCTTTTTTCCATCTGACTGCATATTTTACGCAACAGTACTTCCTTTCTGCACTTTAACCAGTCAAACTGGTCTTAAAACGTACAAGCCTAAAGGCTAAATCTGCATTATCCAAATTAAGCCACCTTTCAGTAATTCACCTGCTTTCTCAGACAACCTGGATTTGTGGAAACGTATTTAGTGCAAGATCTGCCAAGTGCAGCTCATCCACATGCTTCGGGAAAGCCTCGCGACTCATTTTTCACGTGAGCTGCACTTGGGCTCCGAGAACCCAAGTGTATGGAAGTCACCTCCCCGGCCAGCCCCCACCATAAGCGCCATCCACCAACGCCTGAAACAGCCTGAGAGCGGCGGCGCGTCCTGTGAGCAAAACGCATTTTGCCCATAACGCAGCGCATGCGTTAAATACTGAGTGTGCATTGACTAAAGCAAGATATTGCAGGATTTCCACCACACGTTGTATAAAAGAAAAGCCTTAAAAACCAGAAGCTGGAGCTATTGTATCTTCCATAATTATAGTCCAAATGCTAGACTTCGCAGAAAGATCCTTTATTGTAGTACATATCAAATACAATTTTTGATGAGTAATCATCACTGATTGAAGAGATAATACAGCCACAAAGAAACCACTGCTCAGCTTCATATTTGGGGATAGGGTAGCACACTTCTTGAAGAAAAAAAAAGAACATTTTAAGAGAAACGGGGCTGGGAAACTTGTTAAACTGACCAAGATGTACCATAACGCCAAATCAATATAATGTTGAGGTGAGAAGATGGACCAAAGCCTAAACAGCTACTTTTAAGAAATACCATTAACATATTTTGAACTATAATAAACTCATTACTCTGAGAAACACACTTGTATGACAGGTTGAACTAAAGGCAATCTGTCACAAGCTAACAGAATGCCTGAATTTTACAATGATTTTTTTAAACTCATCTTACAGATTTGTGCCAATTCTTGCTTGCAAACAAACAGCAGGCTATTCATTGTACAGTCAAGCCTTTTTCATTGCTTGCTTTCACAAAAAAATACAATCAACAGGGGTGTTCGGAATATTATTTCTTTATGGCCTTGCAAATCATGACAGAAAACGTTAAAAAAGACTTGCAAGATGTATTGCAAAGCACGATCAACAGGGTTTCTCCATAAGCGCAGGAAGGGGTGGGGAGTAAAGACTTGTGTCTGCTGTAAGAAAATCCGTGCTAAAATATTTACTTTCTTTCAATAATTTAAGAGGACTAGAACAGGATTACATAGCAAAAGTTACCATTTAGATACATTTCTTCAGATATATCTTTTGAAGTGGTCTTGAAATAGCGGTGAGCACAGAACAGAATTGTATGTAGGTGAAATAAAACGTTAGTAAAAACAAGCAGCAGTACACTGAGGGAAGGAAACTAAAAGGTAAAGTAACCAACTGTGGAAACAGTTTCATCTGACAGACAGAAAACCTAATAGGTTATGAAAGCAGCGAGGATCATGTAACATGCAAGGACAAAAGAATGGATATTTGTTTTAATGCAGAGCATAACAAGCTAAACAAAACCACCAGCGTATAAAACAAACTTTCAAGTTCAGTAAGTTTAAGACTTTAGAAAGAACTGAACAGTGGTTCTAGGAAGACCAATATGAAAGAAAATCTACAACCTAATACTCAAAATTAGCAAGGAGGTGGAAAAAGAGGCAGATATGTCAATTCAAGGAGTCCTTGCAGAACTTTGCTGAGCTAAAACACAATAGAGAGTAAAATCTGTAACCATTACCAAGGAAAAAACAACTGCAGCTTCTGAGTTTGAATATTGAGGAGCTCCCTGGAGGGAAAGCTCAAACCCTACGTGTGTCAGGCTTACAACCACACACTGAAACCATAACCTAGACAAAAGTGTCTGAGCCAAACCCAAGGGGGACAACGACTAGGGTCAACCACTGCACACCGACCAAGGGGATGAGACTCCACCAGCCTTCATTCCTTCCTTCACATCTTCTCCTGCAGAGGAGTTGAGAGCATCATCTCACCATACTGATCTCCTGAATGCATAGGCTGATACAGGGCCTCAGGGAGTAGTGAAAGACACTGTGTTCCCAACATGCTGTCTGGAGTGCAGGAGATGGGTATTCACACACACTGTATTTCCATTCAAATCATTACAGACCAACCAAATCATCAGAAATTCCTCCAGGGAGCTGCCAAATGTTAGAAAGATATTACAGCAAACAAAATACCATGAAGTGGTCAGCTATTCATTAGTGGTTCTCAAGACCTGTCTATGCAGGACCCTTAACAAACCTCAAATTACCTCAAACTAAGTTGTTACAGAAAATGTTAAAAAAAAACCCCAACAACAAAAAACAACTCAAAACCAAACACAACCACAACCGATCAAACAAAAAACCCCAAACAGAAGCCAAAAACCCCCAACCCTCCTCCTCCACGACTGCATCAGTATATATCAGCAAAGTTGACTTTTTTTGTTGTTACTATTCCTTTTTTTAAAACAGGACGTCACATCCACTGAGTAATTCTTGGGTACGTCTGAAGTGACAGAAGTTGAGAGAACACTGTGCGTGACTACGTGTCAACCCATACCTGCCTGGAAATGGACACCACAGAAATCAATGATAACACAATAATGCTATTTAAAGTACTTATTACTTAAGAGAAGATGGTTATTAACAAACACACTGAAAATTAGGTAAAGAGATTAAGGATCAATCCTAGAGGCAGAATCTACACGATTCACAGAGTAAAATAGAAGGAGAGTGAAGTTACTTTAAGTTTGTGGAAGAGGGTGTTTATTTCCTAAGTTAAAAGTCTTGTTTGCAATAAACTAAACAAGTACTCTCAAGAGCAAAGGACAAGAAAATTACGTAGGAAATAGATCTGTAAAAAGAGGTTGAATTCAATCATTGAGGCCAAATTTTACAGGAAAATGACTTCTGAATAGAGGGACTGATTGGCGAGGAGGTGGCACATCAAAGGCAATCACTGCAGTCCAGAAAAGGATTCTGATATGGTGCATTGGTAGTGATCCCAGCACCTTTCCTCATTCATTTGTGGCCATTCAGCAGGTGCAATACTCTGACTTGTTCCTTTGTCAGTATGTGTTAACTGTTGAGCTATCTTCACCAAATATAAATTTTGTGTTTGTGTTAGTAAAAAAAACTAAGAAAAGCAATGAGAGAACTCTATAGGCTGTTGGGAGGGGAAACACATAAATCACTTTTCAGACAAGGAAGGAGTGTTTATCTTTGACTGAAAGAGTATCATAAACCACACCTGTAACCGAACACTTCCTATGAATAGTGAAAACAATTACTTTGTTATATACAGCTGTAGAAAGTGTGAAGCCATAAACTGAAATCACAACAACATAAAGGGACAGTTGTCAAAACAGCCAACATGGGAATGAATGGGAATGAATACACATTGTTGGGAAGAAATTATCATCTGACAGGAGGGGGGGGGTAACGTTTGCTTTGGAGTAAAAAGACTTTCAGATTAAGTAACTTGAAATGCAATTAGTGAAAAACTATCTGTAAATAGCCTGTCAGGCTGATAAGCTAACAAAGCGTTAAGGAAGGAAATACTGTCAGTTGGACAAGCTTGGTGGCGTCAGACATATGACCACCTGATGGCTGGCAAGAAAAAGTCATAAAGTTGTAGCGCCAACAGCGGTGGTTTTTACAGAGTGGTACGTAAATTCCCATAGGAAGAGGCAGTACAGTGATACGAACAGTGAAGAGCAAGAAAAAACACTTATGACTAAAAAAGCAATACCATTTGCATAGAACTGAACAGCTGGAACAATAACAGTCTGTTGAAAGTTAAAAGATAAGGGTGATAATATGCAATGTGGAACGAAGAGGGTACAAGCTTGACAGCTGTAATCACAACAATGCAAAGAGATCTGGCTGTGGAAAGAAGGAAATTATACATGTGGAACGAGGAAAGGCCTTTTCCATTCCCAAAATGCTCTCATTAAGATCTCAGTAAATTTTCAAAGAATGGAAAAATATGTAATGCCTTTCTGTTAAAAAGCTCATCGCGAAAAAGCATAATGCAGGCTATCCTCAGAGCTATAGCCTGACTGCTGCACGCAAGCTGCTGCTTTCTTTGAAACAATATTTCTTAAAAAAAGAAAACAAAAATAAATCTGTTCATTGAGGAAGGGAAGTAGTATCATATTTTTAATGCACTAAAGGAAAACTTTGAAGTTTCAGTATGATACTAGGGTAAGTAAAAAACCAGCTCAATTCCAGAAACTATAATGCTGTCATGGCACCATATTGCTCAGGTCAGTAACGTGTTACTGGAGGCTGTAAAAGTAGTGTTGGGTATCAAAGGTCTTGAAACATACCCTTTAAGTCAATTCACAGAGGCTTTTTTAGGTGACACGGGCCAGAACAAGAACTCACCTGGCTATTGTAAAAATAAAGAAAGGAGCCTGATTTGGGAAGAAAAGAGCAAGGAAAGTAAAAAATAAAGAAGATGGAAACTGGACGTAGAGTAGATAATCAAGAGATGCACAGAAACTTAGAAGGACAGTGTAACTATTTCCCATAGCAAACAAACTTGATGGTTTCAGGCTGAAGTATTGTATAAGGTGGGTGATATTTGGCTGATAGTTTATAATCTACAGATAATCTTTCAGAACACTGGCTTTCCATCTTTCCTTATGGGTCCATACACAAAGAACATTTGGTCAATGCGCCAACACACCAATCCGAC